>MU228213.1:336160-381804 GCA_018584345.1 Thuja plicata
ATCCTAAGTCCTAAATCAAACAGGCAATTATCAAATTTGAACTGATTTGACCTTAACCCTAGGTCCTAATCGATCATCGTACTTGATTAATTAATTAATTCCTAAAATCAAATCACATTGGCAAATAAACATTATGCTAATTATTTAATTGATATTATGACATATTAATTAAATAAAAAATTATAAAAATGTCAATTAAATAAAAAATAAATTAAATTAATTATAAAATCATAAATGTGCATTCAAAATCAATTAAATTATTAAAAATGCATATGACATCATCAAATCTAGTAAACTGATTTATCAAAATGGAAACAATCCAATTCCACTCAATTAACTGATTCTCCACTGTTTATCACTTTGGAAACATTTCAGTTAACTATGAATTGATTTTGGAAGTTTCTAAAATAACTGATAAATCAGTTCAGTCAACTGACTCTCTCGACCAATCGAATCACTTGCACATGGATTGTGCTTCTTCAATCGAATCTGAGCCACTCTTTTTGTTTGATCTCGACCGTCGATTCGAGAGAGATTTATATAAAAGAGAAACTCTTTTCCCTCACAAAAGATCATAATCTTTTAATTAAAGTTATTATGCTGCATTTTCGTCTTAGCTTCTTACATTCTTAGCATAGCTTTTATTGTTGTTTTAATGTTAATTATGCAAATCTAATCTTAAAGCACATTTCAATTGGTGTTTTAAAATCAATCTTACACACTCAATTTGGTGTTTCTAAAATGAATCCTAATTAGTCTTGGATAAACAACAAACTGCATTTGTATTTAGATTAATCATTTATTTGCATTATCATAGCTTTTAAAATCCTTCATTTAGGTCTTCGGTGTAGTTAGTGAGTTTGCAATGACCTGAGAGAAAACTCATACTCCTGCCTTCTAGAAGGCAACAGGTCGATTCTTTCATACATGCAGGATGAATGAATCCATATTCATTCCTGTATGCAACTGAAGAGCAATGACCATGTTGAAGTGTTCTGCTAAGTAGAGGCCACTTTTAGCACGCACAATGTTAAGGTAAAGTTGGGGTTTCTGAAGCTGTACTACACCTACAAGAAAAAATGCTAGTTCACCAAATCCATCACACTGTTGCGAATTCATGGTGAGATTAGAAGTAGAGTCGAAAAGTAGAAAATTAATGTGATGGGTCGTAGAAGCATTGGTGATGGGTAGCAGAAGTGTGAGTCAATTTGTGGCTGTAAAATTTCCACGACACGTCATCTGAAGTGTGATGTTCACATTTATCTTTGCAATAAACGTCACAACCAACTATTTCAACAAATAGAAAGTAAGGAAAATTTAACAGTGGTGATGACTTGAAAGGTCGTGCATGCTATCTCTACCAATTTGCATGGTCGATGTTAAAATTTAGCTCATCTCTTTCAAATAATAAATGCATCCATAGACTTATATTCTCTTGTAGCTGTTATTTATGTAATTTTAGTTGTTGCCTATGCATGGTAATTTATAAGGTTTTATAATTGACCGCCCACTCTTCCACCATTTATAATCAAAACATAGTCAACTATCATCTTTACATTTTTCAACCCAAGACCACCATTGACATGTTTTATAAAGTTTGATCGCTTGTGCTAGTAACCAAGGTGATTCCGTAGCACTCACGTACATATATAAAGTCACATATATTCTGTCTCATTCTGAAGTATAAAAGTAGTAAATATAAAAATAATCTATATTTATAATCAATATTTAGTGCATTGAGAAAAGTAACAATTTAAACAAATCATTGTAGATTTATTGTCATATATATTTTTTTCAGGTATATTACAAAGTATGATCTAATTCAATAGGACTCCTTATTAAATAAGAGGAGTCAATATAAAAATTTGGAAAAATACTATAAATCTCTAGATTATTGAATAGAGGCTAGAAAAATTGGATGAACAATGTTATTAAAATAATAAAATTATATGCCACGGAGGGTAATATTTAATATAATGGATGCATTGGTGACTACATAAAACAAATATACCTATACAATATTTGAGGAAGAATGTATACTTGCTACCAAATCAGAAGTTACATAGGGCTTTGCCCTCATATATATACAATAAATAGTCGTCAGCGGAAGACAAAGAGACAAAAGAAAGAAGATGAAATTAACAGTCACGGTACAAACCGTCCAATTTAATATTAAACAAAGAACTTTAAAAAACACTGCCCTTTACTGCTATTGTAAAATACTTCTAGACATTAGATTCTAAACGAATTAAAAAGATCTGATTTATATAATTTCATCAACAAACATAAGCTTATCATCATAAAAATCATGGAATGCTAAACAGTAATTTAATTTCAATATATAAATATCACCATACTTAGAATCACATTCTTCCAAATTCAAAAAAATTAATAACAATATTACTTCTCATCTTCACCAAAAGATAATATATAATCATTATACTAGTAAACTAATCATGAAATATTATTTATAATTCTTATATTAGATCATATGCTATCACAACAGGCTTGCTGTAATGATATACAGCAGCGTTATTCTACAATATATTCCAAGAAACAATACATTAAGAGAACGAAAAAGAAAAGATGAAATGGTAGGCATGACTCTATCAGCAAAAGTAAGGGTCATAGCAATAACCGATACCACGCCCGCAGGCTCCAATGTTGCAGCAAGCATTGCCGGTGCCACAATAAACATCGCTTGTGCAGTTGTAATACTTGCACATATCTTGTGCTTTCACCAATACTGCGCCTCCTAACATTACTGCAACGATCAACAATATCACCAATTTCATACCAATATCTGATCCTTTTCCCATTTTGAATTTTGAATACCACAGGCGATGCTCATAAATCTGAATTACACAGGCGATTAAATAATCAATTGGGCATTCATAGTTATCGTTCACAACGCCATTTACAAACAATTGATATGCAGTTTCTCCGCCTGCTCTTTTATCTGGTAGCAATCAATTGTCATTAATGGATAAGCGGCTTACAGTAATCATATTCCATTTCATTCCTTGTTTCATATGTTGTTAAGGGATGAGATGTTTTAGTCTCGACCTCACCGATCTATTTTATAATAACAATTTAAAATTTTTAATCAATTTTTTTCACTTCAATAAATATCCATATTTCCTCCTGATGATAATATTATGTTGAATTCGTTTAAATTTTTTTAATACTATATTTTTAAATATCCACATTTCCTACTGATGATAATATTATGTTGAATTTGTTTAAAATTTGTAAATACTCAGTGAAAATTTAGGATGAAAAGATTTATTATGTAAAAATAATATTTTGGGATAATATTATATTGTTAAATTTAAGTACCTATTGTCATTTCTTATTTATTATAACTAGCAATTGCATTTAGGTGTGCAATGGGTTAGCCCAAGATATATGAAAGGTCAATTACACAAAAAATTGATAATTTTTTAATATTAAGTCAATCAGTTTAACCATAGATTTGTAGAAAAAAGCTATTTTTCTTTCAATTTTAAAGCAACCATAAAAAATATATTTTATCAATATATTTTTGAATTGACCTCCAAACCACATTCCAAATATATATTGAAACTCAAATAAATATATATTTTTATTTAAATATTTGGTGGAGATCACTTTAGTTAAATGAGATATATTTGCAATAATAATATGAGGGTGAAGTGATGGGACCTAGTACAACCTTCAACAACAGTAAAATCTAGTAGCAATATAATTTGAAGGGTGAAAAATGTTTAAAATGGTGATTTGCAACTGACTCAACCTAATTCATTGTAGGGCACAAAATACAATATTCAAAAGAACTAACGGAATTCACTTGCCACATGTGATCAAAATTTATATTTATGCTGAAAACAATTGATAATTGTTGGATCATCTGCATTCCCTTTCATAAGTACAATATGTAAATATAAGAAACACAATCAATATCTTTAGCCAACTCCCAATTATCCACTACCTAGTATCAAAATCTAGGATTCTAAATATCTTTCTGCATGACACCAATAAAAACCACGACCATCTATATGCTTGACATCCCTACTTTGTCTCACACCCCTTCTTGTCACAGATAACATTCTTCCCCTTTACTAGCATACAAATGAATTAATTAAATTGATCGATTAATTCATAATCAAAGGCAAAAAAGAAAATAGAAAAAGGATTTGCAAACATTAATGAAAGAATAAATATATTTCATTAATAGCAACCCTAATTGCACCAAATGATGGTGCTTGACTTGAGGATGATGAGTGCTCTCTCTTACAAAATATGGTAGCAAATCATGTTATCATATTTAAATGACTTAGGATGACATCCAATTCAATGAAATTTGGATTTTAGGTTTGTTGTATTTAGATTAGATCGATTTGATTAAAAGGGAAATCAAGAGCTCAAATGGATTGAGATTCTTTCAGGGGTGTGAGGAGGACAAGTATCTTTACTTGTTAGTGGATAAAGAAATGTCCAGAATCAAGGGTAATCTTTGATAGTAAGAATTAAAATAGCACTTATGAATACCCTTATGGCGAACTTCACTTCAATTTTTTCTCAAAAACTTTTTAGTTACATGAGATAACCTTCAAATAGTTCAATGTTTCTCATTTCGCAAACTGCACTTCCATAAAAAAAATTCCACTTGGGAAAGCTCATAGGATTGAAGGTTTGGACAATGATCTCCATTAATTAAATATTTATATTTTTTATAGACTAATTTTGATTATATTGTTACAGTTTGACTGTTGTTTCTCTTGTAACGACAATTGTTGGAAACAATCCTCTTATCTCCACTGAGCTGTACATGGAATTGATTATACAATGTAAATTCAAAACATTCTCTTTTCTAGCACATGTTACATTGTCCTTTCCAACTCTGACTGCGGATTTCAAATGTCATTTCAATCATCTGAATATAGAGTGACATGTATTCTTTCTGCGTGAACATTTAGATGAATCCCCGTCATATCAAATGCTAATAGCATTTATATACTTAATCGCCTATTTCACTACCTTGGGAGTTCAGTCTGTAAGAAGACATATTTCTCCTAGGGCACTTCAAGTTGTATTTGGCTCGTATGGGATGAGTTCCAGGAGTCTATAAAGAGGTCAGGAAGAGTCTTTTTGAGAATTCATTTTCTCAATTTCGATAAAATAAGCTTAGGAGTGGAAATGGATACCCTATTAGGCTAGACGACGTTAGATGGCTTTTTTTTTTTGGCCAAATCAGAGACCAACGCCTCAATGTTGTTTTTCTTTCTCCAAATGCTCTTATGCTAGAGCCTCTCAAAATGGTATTTGGAGAAGAATTTTTGGTTGCAGATGATAGATACCGTGTTAACACAAATATCTTCTTCCATTTTGCAGCCTCCTTAGTAGATTTGGGTGTTCCTGAAAGAAGGGTTCGGGTGCTGGATTTCCTCAAACCTATGAATTTCCATTTTGACCATCCTGATCCCCACGTTAAGGTAAAGTTGGGGTTTCTGAAGCTGTCCTCCGCCTACAAGAAAAATTGCCGGTTCACCAAATCCATCACACTCGAGAAAATTCACGGTGAGATTAGAAGTAGAATCGAAAAGTAGAAAACTTATGTGATGGGACGTAGAAGCATTGGTGATAGGTGTAACATTTTAAAATTCGCATCTTATAATTCCAGTCAATTTTGGTGCGCTCTTTCAATTTCTCATCATCGAAATCCTATTATATTAGGCAAATTCTCCTTTCTGTTTGACTTTAATTGACTTAGTCTCAAATGCATAAAATCTAAATTTGCATAAATCTGACACTATATTTAATTCCCAAATTATCAAAGTTTATTAGCTAAAAATCCCTATGATTGATTAATTTAATTCTAAAGTCCTAAGTGCTTTTAAATTAAATTAATTCCACCCCCTTTAGCTAATACACATCAAAAGGAATTGAATAGTTATTTAATTGTTTGAATGGATTATCCTCAAAAAGAATTCCATAATTCTATATGAAAAGTCACTTATGTAGCAATAATTCACTCTTTTAATTAAATAATTCTTGCATTTTTGTCTCAATCTCCATCCATGAAAATGAAGAGGCAATCGTTTCTTTTCAAGAAACTCTTCACCTCTTTCCATGGTTCTTCTATATTATGGGCCTTATTTCTTCATTTGAGGAGGATGAATTGGAGAGCATCAAAATTATAGTTAAATTTGTGTGGATTTTCATGCTTTTTAGCTTTATTGCATAATTAGATTAATTCCATTTGAATTAATAACATGTTGATGCTTAATATAGTTTGCTTACATATCTAGTATCTTAATTTCATTATCTTTCAAGCAATCCTAGATTAATATGCATTTCAATTCTAGTTTAATGGCACTTCATTTCTATATTAATTGCATTTTCTCTCATAGATTAATGACAATTTTCTCATCTCTCATACTTTATAAATCCTCCATATTAGCAATGGTCAAGGTTGTTGGCTCTCATTTTAAGAGTAAATTCGACATCCCTAACTGCTTAGGAGGTAACAAGTCGCTTTAATCAAATTTGCAAGATGAACAATTCATGTTCCTCTTTGTGAATTGAATGATTGAGTAAGGACTATGTTGGGTTTGTGCCTAATTTAGAGGTCACATTCAAGCACATAACATTTTGGCGCCCACCGTGGGGCTGAAAAAATGATTTATGGCTTCATTCTCAAACTTTTTTTTACAGTAATTTAAACTTTGTCGTACGTCCGTACAACATTGGTATGGAATCTCACGTGATATTTCAGGTTGAACCACGCAAATTTTTTCTCTGTAGCACTCTCTCGCGCGAAGAAACAAAAATATCACGTGGGTCTTGCACTTTCTCGCGCGAAATTTCCCAGACAGTCATTAAATTTTTAGAATTAGCAATTTGCTGTTATTTTTTTCTGACATTTGCTCTCTGCTGTTGATTTTCTGTTTCTGATTTCTACTGCAGCATAACAGTGGTTTGCAGGTTGCTTGTCAAAGATCATAAAGAACTTTCTAACAATTTTCTTGCAGGACGATTGTCTAAGGCATATTAAAAAAAAAATGTTGTGTTTGTTTACTATTTTTCATTCACATAGTTTAAATAGGGCTTTGTTAAAATTTTATAAGGATCTCTATACCAAAGTAGGGGAATAGGCTCTTCATTACATGGAAGTGATGCCCATGGATGAAATCGAGACCCAGATTTTGCTAGCATGACAGATACTTGGGAAAGCAAAACAAGATAACAAATATTTAGCACTTCTACTTGTTAGGAGATTATGCTCTTCTCTCTTTGAGAGAATTAGAAACCCAAAGGCTTGTGGATCTGGTGGAGTGAAACTATATCAGTGATGAATATGTTTGATGTGTTTGGGTAAGGTGAAAAGGTAGATAAGTATTCTCTTTTCTCTTTGAGAGAATCAGAAAATCAAACCTTTGAATCTGAACCAAGTTGTGTCACCTTTAGAGGACCTGCCGGAAGTTGAACCTCTGGGAACGACCCAAGTGAGTACACACCTATCGCCGGTGATTCCACCTCACTATAATAAAGTCTATTTTGTTGAGTCCAAAGACTCCAAAGCCATGGTAACTTCTTTCTCATGATTATGACTATCATCGTGAGAAAGCCTTGTTTGTCGCACTAAGCGGCGCCACTCCCAGCCTTGCTTGCAAGGGTGTATAACTTCCAAGTTTTGGTGTGGCTGCGAGGCCCCAACTCTATATCAGAGGCATCAAAGGTTATTGTGAACAGAAGCCCACTAAATACTCTCTTAGTTAGATGCCTACTCGGTTCACCTCCAAAAGAAGACATAATCTGTGCGCAGGGAGAGGGAAGAATCTATTCCTTACATTCTTGACATAGGTATGCACCTAGATGCTTGAAGTGGTATATGACCCTGACCCCTGCTTTAAGGGTAACCTTCAAACATATATACTTAATCCTTGAAAACACCAAAAACATAGGCGCTCTTTCGAGGGTGACACTGCTGTGTGAGGTGCACGCATATGCATAAGACAGCGGGGCATGAATTTTGTCTTCTCCACCAATTTTCTTTGTAGGGATAACTAAGTGTTTGATTTTGAGTCTTAAACTATCTAGGTCATGATAAAAAAAATACTCCCATGATTTTTCCAAGTTGCTTTGTCCTTGGTAGAACTATTTATGACTATTGCTTGTGTCACTATTGCTTGTTTGAAACTTCGTGCTTGTTAATGAGTGCTTGTCACCTTGAAATTGAGATTGCTGATCTATATCATCATAAAACTGCCCTAGACCTAGAAATTTTGTCAGAGAACAGTCCTCGCTGTGTCTCAAAATCTAGTTTTTATCTCAAAAACTGAGTCTGTTATCAAAATATGGAGTTTTCTCGCATGAGCTTTCAGAAACCTAGCACTTTCTCGCGCGAGATGGAATTTTTTCACACGAAGTTGAGCACTTTCTCACACACCGTGGTACTTTTTCATGTGAATCTATAGCCTAGCATTCAAAACAAGGAGCTTTTTCCTGTTAACTGGTGAATTTTCTGCCTTATCTAACTTTTGTCTGGGGTCTGATTGCTCATTTCCCTGTTGTCTGCAATCTAAAATTGATTGTCTCAAGTTGTGAACCAACTGATTCTTACAAGTAAGTGCATCAAGACAATCTTACGATGTCTAAAAGCAAAGAAGAGATTCTTAGGGAAACTTTATGGAAATAACTTTGAACTTTGCAATCTGCACTCTGATAATTAAAGAAGGAAACAAATACTCCATTCAATGAATCCTCCTCAAGATCAAATTGTCCTTCATGATTTGATCATGATTCTCACATCTCTCTACTTTCTTCAAACATGGATATATCTTGGTATGATAATCCAAACTATGATCTAGAGCAATTTGATGACAATCCCAATTTTGATCCAGACCAGTTTTATGACAATCCCAACTTTGATCAAGAGCATGTAGAGGAAGTCATGACAACATCAGATGAGATCCCTTTCTATCCGTGAAAGAAGGATATTGCAAGTCAAGAAGTGTCTAATTATCCTTTAATGAGAGTCTTTACTCCTTTGGGACAATCTTATGAATCTACATTGGAAGAACTTCTTGAGAATGACCTCATCACATTGCCTAAAATCATGTTAATTGGATCCACATTCTTCAGTAACTACTGTGCATATCATCGACACAATAAGCATGAAACTTCATCTTGCATGTAGTTGAAACATAAAATCCAAGATCTCATAGATGATGGAATAATCCAAGTGGAAAATCTTAATGAATCACCTAGTGAAGATACTAATCTCAAGCATGATTAGTATCAGGAACCTATGTCTAGCAATGATTCCCATCTCACATCTACTTCTTCCACCATTCCTCCATCTCCTAAAGCTTCATCAGCTCTATCAAAATCTTAACCTAATGATGACTATGTCTATCCTCAAGGACTATCTCTAAAAGAGATCCAAGCTAATCCGCATACGAATGCAAGTCCTTCTCAAGCTTCAAAGATCATAGACCCCAAGCTTCCATGTGCTTCAACACTTATCATTCCTATTCCAAAGGACTTCCCATCAGCGTGTCAAGAATCCCATATGCAGATCAAAACTCCTACCTCGTCCTTAGAAGTGGCTTCATGTCAAGAGGGGAATCCACAATGGGAGGAAACAAATATCAGTTATGATCAAGATCAAGAAACTGTCCATCTTAATCCAATGGTTGACCAGTGTCACATATCTCAAGAATCTCATGATATTTTTGTCATCCCCTTCCATCTCTTCCAAGAACATCCTCTATCTCTCAAGCAAGATCAAGGTATCCTTTCTTCCATCTCTAATGAACGTATTGCAAATCAAGAAGAAGGTACCTTCTGTACACATTCTAAAGATCCTTGTCAAGATCAAAGCATCCCTTCATCTCCATGTCATGCTCTTCCATATCCAAAAAACATTGTTCCTCCAAATCCCTTGCAGAAAAATAAATCCCCTGAAGCTTCAGCTACTCCTATCAAAATTGCTCCTATCAAAGCTACTCATGCTCCTGTTGATATAAAGGTGAATTCAAAAGAGAAGAGCCTTGGTCATGCAGCTCACTCTAAAGATGTTGACATCCCCTCCACACTTTATATCCCTCCATTCAAACGTAAACATCAGTCTTCTCCATCCTCCAAATCTATCCTTGGTCCTTATATCTCAAAGCTTAGACTGTCAAACCTTCCATATATATTGGGTCCTTATGTCCCCCCATCTACTATGCCTATCAATACTAGCTTTTCATCCACTTATCTTATCTCCTATCAAGATAAAAAAAGACATGCATCTTTGAAAGCTCCCTATCAACCCCTCCATATGAACCAGTCATATCGGTCCTATTCATCCACAATTCCTAAGTCTTTTGGAAGCAATTTGGATGTGCAACGCAAAAATAAAAAATATAAGAATCCACTTACATATGAAGATCACTATGTCCCATCTAATCGACATGTGACTACAAATAAAAATGAAATATTCAAGAGACCACAAAGGTCCATTGAGCAAAGAACCAAATCAAAGAAAATATGGGTTCCTAAATCCATTATGAAAGAATTACATTCTAAATCATCTGATGCAAATAGAAAATCAAATGCTATATGGATTCCCAAGTCTCTTCTCAAGGGCTTGGATACAAAAAGAAAAGAAAAAGTTATGTGGATTCCCAAGTATCCCTTAAAAGACTTGCACCAAAAGGAACAACCAGAGTTGGCATCCAAGCTTTCAAAGTCTTCCACTTCATCTCCATCTCAACATCTCCCATCTTTTGACTCCATCTTGGGTCCTCACGTACCAAGATCCATATCCACTCATCCATCAACGTCTCAAACTATTCCATTCACTTTTCCTCCATTCGTCCACTACCCTTCAAGGGGTATGTCAATGTTGGTCTTGTCACCTACTATCCTTCCATATTGGGTCCTTACATTCCTTCTTTTTCTCTCATCCAAATCCATTGCATAAAATGTTAGCCTCCATCTTCCTTATCCTCCATTTCATCACCTTATCAACATCTTTGAGCATACTTTCAGCGGCTGTGACCTATTATAGCATATTTTTTAGAGAAGCACTATCCAAAGAACAAGAAGCTTAAAGTTCCTATATAAAATAAAATAAAAAAAAGTTAAAAAATGAAAAAGTGTCTTGGTGAAAACATGGTAAACAGGGGCCTTAGTAGCAAAATTAAAGAGAAATCAATTCATCCTATGGTGAAAACCACTTATTGTGGTGCCTTGGATAAGTACCATGATGGAAACCTGGCAAACAAGTGTCATGTGTAATTCCTCCTACTTGCACTCTTCACTTGGGGGCAAGTTCCTTCCATGTCATCCTCTTCCATCACATCTTACATCTAGCTAGCTCATGAACATTCATGTTCCTTTTTCTGATCTTGACAAGGTTGAGCTTATCCATGAGCATCATGTATCCTGACATTTATGAATCCTTCCATCAACCTATTCACTTTTGCATGCTACCCTATCGTGATCTTGCTTATCCCAATCCTATCTTTCCTATTTCTGTGCATTCCTATCATAATCCAAAAATATGCACTTATACCTTTATCACCCCTTATCCTAATTACGCTTTCATAGCTATGTCCTATCCAAAATTGACCCCTTGGTCTTGATCAAAATTACAAAACTGTTTCTCAAAAGTCTCTTGACATGTCCATTCTTTTGGAACATATGCTTTCATGACATTAGGTCATTATCCTTTATGCTCTCCAGCTCTACCCCATGAGCATACATTGCTATATTATTTTTTTCCCTAGCTTGGGTAATCTTGAAGAGACTATCCTCGAGGGTCGCATTCACCCTCTTCATCCATAATTGGCTATCCATCTCATACGTCAGCTTTCTAATCCATCTGCAATGTCCTACACCTTGCTAGACATTGGGGAAAATGATTGTGATCTTTATTGAGATTGAGTAATCTCTAAAAATCTAAAAATTACAAAATCTCAAAAAAAAAAATCCTAAAAATCGTAAAAGTCCTAAAAAAAAATTGCTTTCCTACTTTCGTTTGAGAGCAAACTCGACTTAACATGGATTGAAACTAGTCACACTTGGGGGCATGTTCCTCTAGGGGGCATTTTCTTATCTTTTGAGTCTTTTTCCTCTTTGCATCAGTCACCAGTGGTTCTCACTGAGTCTGCCTGCTGATGCCTAGATCTTGTCATCGATCTTTATGATTGATAATCTCTCTCACAACAGTCACCAGTGGTTCTCACTGAGTCTGCCTACTGTCACTATATTACTGATATTTCTCACATTGACTCATTATCTGCATATTTGATTTCAATCCATTTGTTACTTGGGGGCATGGCTCCCCACTTTGATTGCATCTTCTGTTTATACTCGAGTCAGTAATCTTGTCAGTTCTAAAGGACAACTCTCTACTGGTGCAAACTGGTGTTTCTCAAAACCCCAATCAAATAGTGTTTTTCAACACTCTCTTTGGAAACATCTATATTTTTAACACACATTGGATATCTCACACGTAAACATCTCTCGGTAGCAATCAAACACATTGCACTCACAAGCACAACGACTTTTTTCAACAC
Source organism: Thuja plicata (assembly GCA_018584345.1). Lineage (NCBI taxonomy): Eukaryota > Viridiplantae > Streptophyta > Pinopsida > Cupressales > Cupressaceae > Thuja > Thuja plicata. The sequence continues at coordinate 348,715 of MU228213.1, forward strand.
CCCAAACCTAGGCACATTCGTAAGCCTTGAAACATGCTGAACTGTGATTGACTCTTTCTTTCTATGATGTATGTTCTCATGAATTTCATTGATATTTTCTTTGTCTACTGCTTGTGGGTGTGGTTTCGATGATCTGACAACGTCAAATAAATAGGTTGTATGTTATAAGAGCTTTTGCATTAAGGTGGAAAAACCTCACATCCCTCGATCTTGTTTATTTGTACGCCAAGGGGAGGTTGGAACTATCTCCTTGACTATATTGACTTCGATGTTCTAAAAGTACTCGATGATGATAAATTACATTATGAGTCCAACAACCAAGTCCTAGGGTTGCATTTAGCTTAGGCTTGCATTCGCATTTTAGGCTTGCATAGTGACAGTTTTAGTGCTCTCTTCATGGTCTTCTCATTCTATGAAGGTCCTCATCTTTTGTCCTAGATTCCTCTTAACTACACAAGTGTTCGATCCTCACTCTCTATCTTCAGCTATCTTCTGAATCCATTTTCGTGATTGAAATCAAAACCTGACACTCCTAAGTAGCTCAAAATTGCATTTTAAAATTTTGGGACTGACGTTCTCTGATGCTTGTGCAATCAACATTCTAATGTCGCTTTCTTGTTAGAATCATCTCTCGTCATCATTTTCTCATCTTTTTCAATCTTTTCATCAAAGTCAACTCTAGTCAAACTTGGTCAACTATGGTCAAACCTAGTCAGCAGGACCTCTAGATCGCTCTACATCGATTCTGTCTTCTCTTGATCTATCTCTGATTTCTCTGGATCTTTGATCTAATTTCTATATGTGATTTCTTTCTCTCATCATTATGATGTGTCATCTTTCAATTTTGCTCCCGAGGGGGCAGGATGATTGCATCATTGAATCTTTCACATTATTCTCGAATCAGTCTGATATGAATCAAAAGTCCCCATCGCTACAGGCATCTCATCACTTGGGGCATATTTAGTTTTTGTACCTTATGGTCAAAATTAGATATTCCATGATCTTGAATCTCTAAGGGCATCTTGATGTATTGCATCTTGTCATCTTGTCACCTATCAGTCTAGGTATCTGAGCAATCTAACTTGGATCCTCAAGGATCAAGCTTCATTCTGGAGTGGATTCTTGAAATCTCATTAGGTATTGGGGCAATCTAACCCTAATTCTTGAAATTTATGCTTCATTCTGGAGATGGCTCTCAAAATCTCTTTAGACCATTATCTAGGCAACCTAACCTAGATCTTGGAAGGCTAATCTTCGTATTGGGGCAATCTAACCCTGATTCTGGAGATAGTCCTAGATCTTTATTAGCTATCAGTGGACATTGGGGCAACCTAACCCCGATTCTAATCTTCTCTCGGATGATTCTGCTTCTCGATCTGATCAGTATCTTGGCAACCTAACCTAGACTTTTGAAATATTCATCTTCACATCAAACTATTCTTTGAATCAATGCGCTACTCGGACATCAATTCAAAGAGGGGCAAAATGTAACACCCCAAAATTGGCACCTTATAATTCCAATCAATTTTGGTGCGCTCCTTCAATTTCTCATCATCGAAGTCCTATTATACTAGGCAAATTCTCCTTTCTATTTGACTTTAATTGACTTAGTCTCAAATGCAAAAAACCTAAATTTGTATATATTTGACACTATATTTAATTTCTAAATTATCAAATTTTATTAGCTAGAAATCCCTATGATTGATTAATTTAATTCTAAATTCCTAAGTGTTTTTAAATTAAATTAATTCCACCCCCTTTAGCTAATACACATCAAAAGGAATATAATAGTTGTTTAATTGTTTGAATAGATTATCCTCAAAAAGAATTCCATAATTCTATATGAAAAGTCACTTATGTGGCAATAATCCACTCTTTTAATTAAATAATTCTTGTGTTTTTTTCTCAATCTCCATCCATGAAAATGAAGAGGCAACCGTTTCTTTTCAAGAAACTCTTCACCCTCTTTCCATGGTTCTTCTATATTATGGGCCTTATTTCTTCATTTGAGGAGGATGAATTGGAGAGCATCAAAATTATAGTTAAATTTTTGTTGATTTTCATGCTTTTTAGCTTTATTGCATAATTAGATTAATTCCATTTGAATTAATAACATGTTGATGCTTAATATATTTTTCTTACATATCTAGTATCTTAATTTAATTATCTTTCAAGCAATTCTAGATTAATATGCATTTAGATTCTAGTTTAATGGCACTTCATTTCTAGATTAATTGGATTTTCTCTCATAGATTAATGGGAATTTGCTCATCTCTCATGCTTTAGAAATCCTCCATAGTAGCAATGGTCAAGGTTGTTGGCTCTCGTTCTGAGAGTAAATTTGACATCCCCAACTAATTAGGAGGCAACAAGTCGCTTCAATCAAATTTGCAAGATGAACAATTCATGTTCCTCTTTGTGAATCGAATGATTGAGTAAGGACTATGTTGGGGTTGTGCCTGATTTAGAGGTCACATTCAAGCACATAACAATAGGTAACAGAAGTGTGAGTCAATTTTTGGCTGTAAAATTTCCATGACACCTCATCTGAAGTGAGATGTTCACATTTATCTCTATAGTAAACATCACAGCCAACTGTTTCAACAAATAGAAAGCAAGAAAATATTAATAGTGGTCATGAATTCAATGGTTGGGAATGCTATCTCTACCAATTTGCATCGTTGATGTTAAAATTTAACTCATCTCTTTCAAATATTTAAATAATAAATACATCCATAGACTTATATTCTCTTGTAGTTGTTATTCATGTAATTTTAGTTATTGTCAATGCATGGTAATTTACAATGTTTTATAATTGATCATCCACTCTTCCAAAATTTGTATTCAAAACATAGTCAACTATCATCTTTACATTTTCCATCTAAAATCTACCATTGTCATGTTTTATAAAGTTTGATCCATTGCACTATTAACTAAGGTGATTCCTTAGCACTCATTGTACATATATAAAGTCACATATTCTCTCTTATTGTAAAGTATAAAAGTAGTAAAAAATAAAATAATATATTTTTGGTGCACTGAGAAAAGTAAGAATTTGAACACATCATTGTAAAATGATTTACTGTCTAATATATTTTTTCTCATATATATTACAAAAGATGATCTGATACAATAGGTCTCCTTATTAAATAAAAATAGTCCATAATTTTTTTTGGAAAACTACTATCAATCTTTAGATTATTGAATAAACAATGTTATTAAAATAATAAAATTATATGCCATGGAGGGTAATATTTGATATAATGGATGCATTGGTGACTACATAAAATACCTAGACCTATACAATATTTGAGGAAGAATCTATACTAACTGTAGGAATTAACCCACTATCACTAAGAGAGGGATCACTTTTTTAAAGTCTTATTCATTCAAGATTAGCAATCTCAATTAATTTATAAATTAATAAAATAATACAATATATAACCTTAATACATGATGTTAGCATTTCACATCCCCCTCATATGCATAGGACCAAAGGGTATCCTTCTTCACAATATATGTACAATGCTCATCCCTAGATAGATTTTAATCTATAGTATGTCAATGTCACTTTGTATCACCATGGCGAATCAATTATCATAAACCTACTATCCGTGTAGACGTTGTATCCTTACAAACATAATTTACTCATTATAATAATATGTGATCCTCTTTGGTAGGTCCCTTCATGCATGATCTTTCTCTTTGTAAAACTTGTATAATTAAGAGATAGAAAGATCAAATCTCACCTATAAATGTTCCTGCTTGTCCTCTCCAACCCCTCCTCCCCAACCATCCAAAATTATCTCATCACCTTTTTGTATGTACACTCCATGAATACCTCGCTAATCATCCACTATCATTTAATCTGCACATTGAATTCCCTAGATACCTTAAGAGGTATTGATTGCGAGAATTGCTGATCTGACTTGGACCTCAAGATATACTCATTTATAGCCTGTATATTCTATATATGTAATATTGACTAAGGAAACTTTATATTTACAACCATGAAGTACTTTCCAATCTTAGATAAACTATTATCCCCAACTGTGAGAACTTCTGTATGTTACATGTAAAAAAAATTCCTCTCTAGCTAGCATTGTCTATTGCATCAAAAGACATACATAGAGAGTACCACTCAATAATAAGCACTATCCTATAAATCTATTAACATGTAAAAAAAAATATTCTTTATGTTCATCATCATTTCACTATCTCTAGCATTATCAGTATTCTAAACAAGTCACTTCATAAATATCATCAATCACTCTCCTCCACTACAAAAGGTATTGAATATAAGTATCGTGGATCAAAATCATATATAAGTACACATAAATTTATCCAAATTATTGATGACTCATTTCCACTATATTTAAAATAGTAATATTTTCTAATGCCCCACTAGGCAACCTGGGAAGAAAACACATCTAACCAATAAATGGTACATATTTTTTTATTTAAGGATAATCAACATGACATGCACTATTACATTACGGGATATGAAGACAAGATTTATCATTCAAATATACATTATATTAATTCCTACATGAATGCAGAGTTCGCTATCAAACCTACTTCCTCACTAGGTTCCTGAAAATCGCTACTTTAAGAAACATTATCTATCTATAAATTTACTAATAACAATAATGATATGGAGCACATTATGAACTTCCTTAGTCTATTTTGATTTTAATTCACCAAAGTCTTCATTTTTCATTCATTTTTCTTATTAATGAGTAGATTGATATCTAAACATAGTTATCATGATAACAGTTCCATACTAGTTATGAACTAACTAAATCATTGATTTTAACGACTCTCTTGGGTTTACTATCACATGATCAAATACTTAGTTATCTTTCATATCAACTACATTTGAACAATTAGGATAAGTGGTATTAATCAAATTTATTTCCTTACTAACCATTCAATAAGAATCATTAATTAACAAAACACATTATTTTCCTACATTTCTGTACTTAACTTATCTTTCCTACCAACTAGTAAAATATAAAGAATAGCATAAATTTTACAATTAGCATGAATAAATAATTTCTTCCTTTAAAATTCACATGATAAAATCTGAATTACAGCATATTAATTTTCTCATTTCTCTCACCTAAATATACCCCCTTTGCATTGCCTTCAAATAAAATAACATCCATAATTCATAATTAGTTCAATATGGCAAATTACATCAGACTCCTTCTGGGAGTATATACTTACATAAAAAAATATAAAATAATACATTTCATAATGATGTAAAGTACAATATGAAGTTATAAAAGATGGAATTATGAAAGGAACAAGTGCAAGGTTCATCAATGCAATTATGAATAATACCTTGATACAAAAATATTAACCACCTAAGAACATGGAACCCATAGGCCCACTCCCAAAGTTAGGAGATAGAAATCGAGACCCATGCAAGAACCAACAACAAGAACATAAAAAAGGTGGTAAACCCTTTCCAAAAAAAGGTATTAAAACTCAAGTAAACATCAAACCAAAAGAGGAATACCTGAGGAAAAATAAAATCAAGGTAAAAAATACTCTAGGATACTACCATCTTGGATAGCCAATATGGGTCCTTCCCCTCAAGTAGGGACATGTGGAACTGAAAACCTTTCCTTAGGACATGGTTGTACGATTATGCCACCATAATTGGAACCTTGAGGTCACATCATGATAACATGACATGAGTTTCACAAGAACATCAGAATATCAATTTTTAGGTTTAGACAATCCAGTTGTCTTTGTTAATCTATTGGATAACCCTAAACCCCCAAAAAACACTTAGATGGATTCAAAAAACATCAAGAAGAATCAAAATAAATCAAACATTTCTAAACATTATCAAGGAGAGTATCCATAAATAAAAATAATCAGATAACTAACCCTAAATACCTCTGGTAGAATCCAAAACCCTAAAACCCCAAAAAAACATTTTGACCAAGTTAGGGAAGATATGCACACTTGTTGGTGAAACAATACATAATGTATGATTAAACCTAAAGAAATTAAAGATAAATAAATGCAATTGATAATAAAACTATGCACTTGCATGTTTGAAGCTACGCATTTGCAAATGAAATGACAAAATTGACTAATGAAATTTTCAAAAATAAAAAAATACATTCTAGATTTCCTTTGTTTGAATACAAAGACCACTGAGGGAGGGGGGGTTTGAATGAGTAGTTACTTAAAATCTTTGACAATCTTTTGAACTTTTACAATTATAACATGAAGTTAACAAATAGGAACAATAAATCCAAGAAGAGAAAATTACACAATATTTATAGTGGAAAACCCCTTAGGGATGAAAACCACTTTGAATCTAAAACTTTATTATCCTCTTGGACAAAAATTTTACAACTACAAATCTGGGAAGCACAAACACCCTATTTAAGAGACACCTATCTCAAGGAGCACCAATCCCTTATATATGAAGCACCAATTTCTAACATGAACAAAATTAGTTACAAATCACAGGTTCATCTTTATTAAAATACAAATCATGAAACAAGAATTCAACTCATAGTTAAAAACATAAAGCAAGATTTACTTCTCTTCTCTTCTCTTCATATCTCTCTTACTAATTATTTTAGATTAATATAGTATACAAGCCTTCTTCAAATGTATTTATCAAATTATGAAGTGTAGAAAAATATTTAAATCGGGACATCTGAATGTAAGAAAATGAATTTAAACAATGATCTCCAAACTGTTATTCTTGTTGAATGATAAATCACTTGTTTTCCTTTAAAAGATTAAAATCAAAATGTATATTCATGTGTCATAAATAAATATGAATAAAGGATAATTTAATCCATTAAAATATAAGTAGATAAACTCTTCTCAACCTCTGATATATTTTTACAACTATTAATGAATCATAAATATCAATTTTGAGCAAAGTATCATTACCCTCATTGTTGTTGTCATGTCGACTGCATATTATCCTTCAGGTCTACTGCAAATATCTATCAAATCCTGCACATTTTATGAAAACCATCCGTGCCCTTGTTTTAAGAAATTAACCTTGTACTGATAAATATAGATAGTCATTTTCCAACAGCCCATTAACATGTCCAAAACTACTTTAGAACAAAACCATTTACAACTGCCAGAAATTGCCTTGGTTGAAATGCCTTTTCTCTCCCCGCCACATGTGTATGCAAAAATTGACTCCTAACCATTTCATATCTTTTTTAAAATATTATATGCAAATCTAATTAGACCGAAATTAGGTAGTTATAAATTATAACTCTTTTAACGTTCATTAACAAGATTAAGTCTTATATACTTAACACTTTATCAACCACCTCAATAATCATATAATAAATTTATTAGAAAATTAATAACATGATTTTAACCACATCTTGATTACTTTAATCAACTTTCATAAGATCACTACATTTGCATCTTTTGTACCATGATAATTAGAACTGTACCACTAACACAACTATTTTAGAGTCCTGACATATATTCCTTATTGACATCAATGAAAAAACAAAACAAAAATTACTGAAGGTTCAATATACTCTCCCTTTGGCATTGATGTCAATACCAACCTCTTCATCTACCCATGTCACATGTACATCATCACATGTATAGAATCCATTACCACATCATATCAATCCATTATATCAACATCACAACTTCATTTTTAATCATAAATATCAATCCATAATTTCAATATTATATATTCATTAATCAATTTTTCATCAAGCTCTTTCTCCCCCTTTGAAATCAATGAAAAAGGAAATATACCAAGGTTTGAGTTGTAAAAATGATCATAAATTCCCCAACTTAAACCTATCACACACTAATTAACTTATGTAAGGGAGGAGAACGAAAAAAACCAAATTGAGTCCTTAATCTTTCAAACACATCTTTTGAGAAAGGTTTTGTGAATATTTAAAATAACTGGTCTGATTTGTTCAAGTCATTATTATTGTCTTGAAGGAGAGTATTATCCTGCCCAACTTTATTCACCTGTCCCATAAGAAAAGCATCTTCATGATTAGTAGTATGTGTGATAACTTTTATGTAATATATATATTCCCTCTAGATATTTCAAGTGATGCAACCAACTGTATGTATTTTAATTCAATTTTCCAACCATGATCATCAAACACAAATTAATATCCATTATCACAAATTTGCATAATACTTAGAAGAAATTTATTAAATCCTTCAACATAATACACATCATGAATATACTTTTTATCACTAAGCATCAAAAAACCTAAACCTTGAATTTTCCTTGAAGAATCATCACCACAAATTACACTGTCACCTTTGTAGTTAATCAATTTATCAATTTTTTTTATCACCTGTCATGCATCTAGAACAACAACTATCAATTATCCACAACTCCTTTTTTTCAAAATGTAATGACATCTAAAAAAAAAATACTTATTAATCTTAGGCCTCCATATCTTAGTCACTTTAGTATCAAACTATTTATCAACTTGTAGACTAGTATAATATTGATCATTTTGAAATGACTTAGTTTTATCTTCTAATAATGTTTTATCTTTCTGTTCTATTGTAAAGGGTTTTGGGGCCCCTTAAAAACTTCTAGTTACCTTAATCGAGAACATGACCAAATAAATTTCATTTGTAACATCTTAAATCATTCATCTTAGGAAAATAGTAACCAAAATAAAGCTTTGAAAAGCACCTTGACATATATTTGCAATCACTTATTCTCTTTCCATATTGATGAGACATGAAACAATACCCATCAAAGAAAGAAGTGAACCTATTTGAAGATCTTTTACATATGAATGAAGAGCTTGATATGACCTGCCATTTATCATTATGTATAGTCAGAAAATGGAAGCACTTCCATTATAGACGTGTTTAGCCTTCCGAGTAAGTAGTTTGGGGTCATGGAAAGTGGCTCAAATGGTTTCCTGATCTTGACATGGCTTCCTCCCTATTTTGTTCCTCTTTCCACTCCTATTTGGCTTGATTTCTACATTCTCGATGACAGACTGGTGATTCTGGGCTCCAGGGTCAAGGTTGACATTTTAGGTCTATGTCGACCTCGACCCTGACCTAGGTTACAGTCAACCTTGACCTTGACCTAGGTCAGGGTTGACCTCGACCTTGACCCAGGGTTCAGATCCTGGGGTCTTGCAGTTTCAGGAGGTCGGCCTTTGCAAAAAGTATTTACCACTTTCGGGTTGGCTATTTCGGATTCCGAAGCATTGATTCCTAAATTATATTTAATCTAGGTACTCTCCTAGGGGTAAAGTCTTTAATGGGAATTTAATTCTACTATGTAGGCCTCCTTGAAAGATTGTGCCCTAATTTCATATAAAAGGGAAGCTTTCTCCCTCATTTTATCTAAGTCTTCTAACCATTATCAAGCAAAAGCAAGATTGAGAATTATCATCAAGCATTCCTAATTGAGATCAAGCATTATCAAGTGAAGTTCAAGAAAGCAATCAAGCAAGATTTTAAGCAAGCATTCATCCATTCAAATATCCATTCTCATGAAGGAGATCCATTAGAGGCCATTGAAGGATTGAAGCTACAAGGTGCCCTTTTGGTGATCTCTCCATCCACCTTCTTCCAAGCCTTTTCCAAATTAAAGAATCCATTCAAGACTTGGTGTTGGAGATCTAAAAGCAAGAGATTGAAGACATCCTACCTTTTTACATTCTACATTTGAAGCATACTTGTGGATTCAAGGATTCAAATCCTCCACAAGGACTTTTTCAAGAAAGGTGAATTTACGCATTTACTTTGTCCATTTCTGCATTTTCAATTACATATATTTGAGGTTAATTCCAAAACTAGGGTTTGACCAAGGAAAACCCCTCCCCCACAACAAAACAATCTCCTTTTTATTGTAGGTACAGGTACAGAACAGTGGATTTGAACCTAGATCTGGATACCCTTTTCGACAAACTTTTAGGATCCACGAACAAAGTCACTTTCAGATCTATGCAGGTCAGGGTCGACATTATTGGGTCAGGGTTGACATTTGTGGGTCAAGTTCAACCTTTTTCATAAGACGACATCATAACAGAAAATGATTTCTGGTTTTTGTTCATCTCTGCATTTCAGTTTGGTATCAACTGTCAGTTTTTCGAGAAACTCAATACAGACCTCAAAAAATAGCATTCTTTGATCTGTAATATTTCAAGGTTAGTGCATTTCTCAGATCTCTTCAGTTAAAGTCATATATCATTTCTATACATATAATTAACAGAATTTAAGGTATCTCCTTTATTATTTTCCTTTCCAAATAGTTGATTCATTTATGCATTAACCCTTCTCTTGGGGTGATCAACTTGGATCTCCTATTTGTGCATTTGAGGACAAGAAAGGAACATCTCATCTTCTCCTTAATCACAATTGCAATACTTAATCAATATAACTCAATAAAGGTTAAGGGATTCAATACATTCTAGGCAACTTAAAGAACAATTTACACATCAACACTTTACATTTCTAGATAATCAATTTATAAATCAACCCCCAGCACATATATTTTATCTTACATTTTGGTAACATTCTATTCCATACGTTACATTTTGGTGAACCCGCGATAGACAACTCTTTCTTTTTGGTGTTAGATTTGCATTGTTTATGCTAGATCTTGCATTTTCTTTCAAATTACATTTCATTTCAATAGATAAAATTTTTGTGTTAGTTCATTGGCATTTTATTGGTGTATGAGCTTTATCACATCTAGTCCTACTTATAGTATCCCGGTTAGAAGAAGCCGTAGACTTATGGGTTCCTTTGATCCTGAGTCTTCCTCTCCTTTCCTTAGGATTCCGAATGATAATTTAATAACTCATGATTCCAATCCTTCCATGGAGCATAACTCTTCTCAATCATCTCATGATGAAGATGACACTTTAAGGGTTCCTCCTGAACAAGTACAAAACCTTTCATCCGAACTTGATAAAATGGGAAATTGGCTTATCCAAGAAAACCATAATCAAGATTCTATCTAAGCCATAGAGGCTCTTAAGAAAGTTCTTTGTGATAATGATCAAGCTTGCTTAATATTACTCACCTTGTGAATTTGAATGTTAAACCTTTAGCTCAAGAGTTAGGAGTCACACCTATTGTCACTAGTAGAGGACCTTCTTCAACTCCTCTACCTAGTATTCCTACTTATACTCCTCCTTTGATAACAATTTCTCTCCCAAGCACACCTATTCCTATGAGTGCTCCATCGGTGTCTTTACCTACCTCACAACCTTCATATCATAGTGTGCCTTTTACTTATACTAATCCTCTTCCAACTATGGTTCCTAATGTTCCACCAGTTGTGTCTTCTATTCCTGCTGCTTCTTACACTTTTCCTAGTGTTCCTAATATTGCTATGCCACCTGTTTCCTCTAATGATTCTACAATTATTAGTTTGGCTCAAACTGTGTCATCTTTACAACAACAACTTGCATCTCTAACTCAATTTAAATTCAGCATTCCTACATGTGATATGGGTAGTCCTTTATCTCTAGACATAATTCGTGCTACTATCCCTCAGCAAGCCGATATGCCTCATCTTGGGAATTATAATGGCAAGGGTGATCCCATTACTCATGTTAAAAAATTTCAAATCCTTTGTAGTGATTATACTCATGACCATAGGATTGTAGCTAAGTTGTTTGCTAGAACCTTTCAAGATAAGGCTTTACAGTGGTATTGTTCCTCACCTCCCTATTCCATTGATTCCTTTCCTAAACTTTCTAATTCCTTCATTCAACAATTCCAAAATAACATTGGACCGCAAGTGTCCTTATCTGATTTAATGCATTGTAAACAAAATACTAAGGAAAAATTGACAGATTTTATTGGTAGATTTAAGCATTTGCATGCTCAGATTTCTTATCCTATTCCTGATATTGATATTCAACATATGTTTATTGCAAATTTACAAAAAGATATTAGGGATAAAATTCTGCTTATTGAATTTACCTCCTTTCAACAATTGTGTGCAACACTTCACCATTATCAATTACAAGTGAGTCAGTTTGAGAGCAACACTCCAATGGCTCCTATTCTAGTTGATAAGAGTGACAATGCTCCTAATCCTCATAAGTTTCAGAAACCTAACAACTATGTCAAGATTAATAAATAGACGAATACGATTGCTGATCAAGTTGCGGCTACATCTAATAACGCTCCTACATCCACTACTTTCCGTATGAATCATACGTTTACTCCTCTCTCTGAAACTTTACATTCTATAATGAATAGGTTGTTAAGTGCTAGCATGATTACTTTTCCTCCTATTCGACCTCTTCTTCCTACCACGATAGCTTCAAAATCCTTTGATTCTCAAGCTTTCTGCCAATACCATCGCCAGAATGGCCATGACACTGAAAAATGTTGCTCTCTAAAGCATAAGATTCAAGATCTAATTGATTCTAAAGCTTTGTCTATTGATAATTTTGATGGTAATAGAAATAAATCTGTTTCTCCTCCTAATCAAAACCTTCAAATCTATACCAATCCTTTACTTACACATGATACTAATACTATAGCTCAACCATCTTCTATAGACATTGTTTTTGATTCAAAGATGGATGATCTTAATAACATTGTCAATCATGTGGAGAGTGTTGCACCATCTCAACTTATTGTTCAAGATCCTCCACCTCCACTTCAACTTCCAATTCCACCTCAAACTCAAAAACAAACTAAGGATAAGCAACCTAGGGAACTTTTAATTACCTTTGATGATTCTGAAACAATTAAGGCTCCTGATGGTCCCCTTTATATCTATGCTAGGATTTCTAAGATACCTACTCGTGGTTGTCTAGTTGATCCCACATCTTTAATCAATGTCATTACTGAGGAAAATATTTTTATGAAAGGCTTACAATGTGATTTTTATGACTCGTCTAATGCATGGATCCAAACTTGTAATGGCTTTCTTTATCCTGCACTTGGTTCTATTAATTTACCTATTGAACTTTGTGGTAAAGTTATAGAGTCTACCTTCATCATTATTCCTACTTCTGATCAATTCCAAATCAAATTTGGTTTACCTTGGATAACTTCTATGCATGCTATCGCTTCTCCCATTCATAAATGTCTTAAGTTCATTCATAATGGAGAAGTTAAAATGATTAATCATAGTTTGTTTCAACCTTCTAGACCTAGAGATTATGCTACTCTCAATTTTCTTTGGCCTTCACTACCTAACCCATGTCCACCTCACCCTAATCATCTTTTTTGTTCATATCAAGCTTACAAACATTGCAAAATTGCTGAGTTAAGTATGCCTCAGATTGATTCCAATCATGCCTACTCTTGCAATACCTCCTTTACCCATTACTGCGAATAAAATTGATCAAATTCCTACTCTTCCATTACAACCTATTGAGAATCCTCCTATAAAACCTGTGAAGTAACCTATTGTTATTCCTCCTAGTTCTTAACATTTACCAAATAAAGTTAAACATAACAAATATGATAATGAACGTCATAAGAAGTGTAGAGATAATGCTAGATCTCGTGCTTCTATGATTCAAAATTCACTACCTACCTTTGATCAACCTATGCCTAATGCATTGGATGTTAATATTCATGATGATAAGACTAATGATTATGATGATCCTATTCGCATCCTGGATCCTATTTCAATCAACCTTGATGAGGAGGACACTCTCGGTGATCCTATTGATCTTAGTGATGAATATGAGACCGTTGATCTTGATAATGATTTACCTCATATGCTTTCAACTCAATTAAAAATTACACCTAGTAATGAACATTGTGATTCTCAAGAGGATCCTTGTTTGGAACTAGTTATCATTCCTACTATATTGGATATAGTCCCTCTTGCAAGTTGCCCACCTACCCTAAATAACATAAGCCAAAATGGGGAAGGTTGACAACATGCTTTATTGGCTCATCCTTTATGGTAGCCCTTTTTTGTGTTTGTATTCTGTAATGTGCTTCCCCCGTAATGTGTTTCTAAATGTTTGTTATATTCCTTTATACGATCCTTGTTACTCTGTTGGTATAAGGTGATAACATAATCACAACTGTTGTTCAATTCTTCTATATGTATCTACATTCTTCTATATGTTGTTTCATGTTATGTTGTAATTGTGCTATTATTTGTAATTGTTTTCCTTGTACAATCTACTTGGATCTGTGACATGGTAGCACTAATTCTTTTTGGTCTCCAGGTTGTGGTCCGAAAAGATTCCTCTTCAGAATTCTTAAGTTTCTTTCCTCCTTTGTGATTGTAGTTCTACTTTCTTTGGGGAATGATGTCAATTCATTTGCAATAATATTATATTTCTATGTACATGTTATCTTATGATCATACGGACCCCACATTAGGTAGATCCCTTTTGTGTTCTTAAGTATGTTTATGTTTTATTTCCCTTGATTTGTCTTCCTCTGGGGGCATCTCACAGTGGAAACGTAATCTATAGAGTTGTTGATGTTTCCATTAAAACCATTGCTCCTGTTAAAGTGTTAGCAATGACTTTAACATGGGGGCATACACTCTACTCACTTTTTTGCACACACGCACATTCAAAAAAGTTTTCAAGATATCCAAACTTTTCCCTTTATGAATTAAAAGAAACTAATCCTTAAAGTATGGTCACACATTTTTAATTTTTTTAGGATCCCTTGATCTCTCTAGTTTAAATTTACATGGATCTCTTGATCTCGCTAGTTTTCAAATTACAATAATTGGATCCCTTTAAGAATGGATCTCCCTGATGGGTTGACTAGTGAGTAGCCACATTCACTAGGCAGTTCAATTCCATCTTTCTAGTTACACTTTTTGTGTGGTTCACATTGAGACATAAGTTCTCATTGGGTGAGATAACCACACCCTTTCTCTCTCTAATTAACTAAGTGATGTCTCTCTTATTGTGATATTAGGGTTGATAAAGACATACATCCATTGGGGGCTTGAGGGTTTCTTTATCCCTTTTTGGTTCCGATAAGATTTTATTTTTTGTATATTATACTTTACCAAGAGTTTGTGTTGAGCTCATACTCTTGCTAAAGTGGGGGCTAAATGTATAGTCTGAAAATGGAAGCACTTCCATTGTAAACATGTTTAGCCTTTTGAGTAAGTGGTTTGGGGTCATGGAAAGAACCTTGAATTGGTTCTTGATCTTGACATGGCTTCCTCCTTGTTATGTTCCTCTTTCCACTCTTGTTTGGCCTGATTTTTGCATTCTGGATGGCAGACTGGTGATTCTGGGCTCCAGGGTCAAGGTTGACATTTTAGGTCTATGTTGACCTCGACCCTATCCTAGGTCAGGGTCAATCTTGACCTTGACCTAGGGTTCAAATCTCAGGCTCTTGCAATTTTAGGAGGTCGGCCTTTGCAAAAAGTATTTCCCGCTTTCGGGTCGGCTGTTTCGGGTTCTGAAACATTGATTCCAAAATTATATTTAATATACGTCCTCTTCTAGGGGTAAAGGCTTTAATTGGAATTTAATTCTCCTATGTAGGCCTCCTTGGAAGATTGTGCCCTAATTTCATATAAAAGGGAAGCTTTCTGCCTCATTTTCTCTAAGTCTTCTAACCATCATCAAGCAAAAGCAAGATTGAGAATTATCATCAAGCATTCCTAATTGAGATCAAGAATTATCAAGTGAAGTTCAAGCAAGAAATCAAGAAAGATTTCAAGTAAGCATTCATCCATTCAAATATCTATTCTCATGAAGGAGATCCATTGAAGGCCATTGAAGGATTGAAGCTACAAGGTGCGCTTTTGGCGATCTCTCCATCCACCTTCTTCCAAGCCTTTGCCAAATTCAAGAACCCATTCAAAACTTGGTGTTGGAGATCTAAAAGAAAGAGATTGAAGACATCCTACCTTTTTACATTCTACATTTGAAGCATACTTGTGGATTCAAGGATTCGAATCCTCCACAAGGACTTTTTTAAGCAAGGTGAATTTATGCATTTACTTTGTCCATTTCTGCAATTTCAATTACATATATTTGAGGTTAATTCCAAAACTAGGGTTTGACCAAGGAAAACCCCTCCCCCACAACAAAACAATCTCCTTATTCTTGTAGGTATAGGTACAGAATAGTGGATTTGAACCCAGATCAGGATACCCTTTTCGACAAACTTTTGAGATCTGCGAACAAAGTCACTTTCGGATCTGTGCAGGTCAGGGTCGACATTATTGGGTCAAGCTTGACATTTGTGGGTCAAGGTCTACCTTTTTCATAAGATGAGATCAAAAAGGAAAATGATTTCTGGGTTTTGTTTGTCTCTGCGTTTTGGTTCCGTACCAACTGTCATTTTTTCCAAAAACTCAATATAGACCTCAGAAAAACAACATTCTTTGATCTTTAATATTTCAAGGTTAGTGCATTTCTCAGATCTCTTCAATTACAATCATATATCATTTATATACATATAATTAATAGAATTTAAGGTATCTCCTTTATTATTCTCCTTTCCAAATAGTTGATTCATTTGTGCATTAACCCTTCTCTTGGGTTGATCAACTTGGATCTCCTATTTGTGCATTTGAGGAAAAGAAAGGAACATCTCATCTTCTCCTTAATCACAATTGCAATACTTAATCAATATAACTCAATTAAGGTTAAGGGATTCAATACATTCTAGGCAACTTAAAGAACAATTTACACATCAACACATTACATTTCAAGATAATCAATTTATAAATCAGCCCCCAACGCACATATTTTATATTACATTTTGGTAACATTATATTCCATACATTACATATTATAAATCTGATTACAATATACATTTTTACCTTCATTGGAAGTGGTAGTATTCGGATATGTGTCCTTGCTTTTAGATTTTAACATCTCAAATAAGGTTTTATCTTTCTTGTCACTAGAATATTGTCCAAGTTCAAAACCGATTCCATTTAGATTCTAATTTTTCCTTTAATTCTTTAATATCTAATCCAAATTATTAGTCTTATATTTTACTAATTTCCTTTTATATGATACTACTTCACCCATTAACCTTGTACATTCTTGATCTTTAGTACTTAGCTCTTCCTTAGTGACAAAGACAATTCTCTTTTATTCCACAACTTGTAATTTCAAATCTCTAACTTGTTTATATAATTCCTTAATTTATTTCTCGAAGTTCCCTTTTTCCTTTATCAATTGATTTTATTGAGCACTTAAATTCCTTTGTAATTCCTTGATCTTTTTAAATGCATAAATAAATTTACATTCTAAATCAGCCTCAACAAGTTCAACATCATCATCACTATCTGATTATTGACAAGTAGCTTCTATAGCCATGAATAAAACTTCATTTTCATTATATCCAAAGCTACTAGATTCACTATGTGATACATGAGCAATAAAACCCTTGTTCTTCTTAAAGAACTTATTTTTGTTATCAAATTTGTTTTTACTTCATTTTTCTTTGTCATAATCTACTTCATCATGACTATTATAAGGACATTTAGATGCAAAGTGTCATATTTCACCACAATTAAATGATTTGAAAGGAAGTTTACCTTTATATTTACCTGCTCCTTTCTTTAATTTTCTTGAGAGATGTGCTTTAAGAATATCAAGGTCTTCCAATTCCGGTGTGACTTTCCTTACTTTCTTTTCTACCTTGAATGCTACTTCTTTTCTTGTGGATTCCTTCTTTCTAAAATTTATCATTTCATAAGCTAGGAGTGCTCCACGAATGTCTTCCATTGTATACTTGTTGATGTCTCTAGTTTCTTCTATTGAACATATCTTAGAATCAAAATTATCTGGAAGAGATATTAAAACTTTCTTTACAACATCAATAACATCAATTGTTTCACCAAGACCTTTAATGTCATTCACAGTTTCATGTATCTTACAGAGATAGTATTCTACCTTTTCATTGTCACGCATCGTCAAGTCTTAAAATCTAGCCTTTAGATTTTGTATCTTTTGTTCCTTAACTCTATCATTTCCTTCATAGGTGTTTCTCAACTTGTCCCATACTTGTTTAGAAGATCTTCAATGTATTTCCTTAACAAACACATCTTTGGATAAATTGTTAAATATTGCAAGTTTGGATTTCATATCAATTTATTACTCCCTCTTTTCATCATGATCGGTAGGTAAAAATTAGGAACATTATAACCATTTACAACTGAAAACAAAAAATCAACATTAATAGACAACAAGTATGTTTGGATCATAACTTCCCAAAAATCATAATCTGATCCGTCAAAAATAGGTACCTTAGAATAATTATCATGAGCCATTGTAGATAAGTATTCCACTCAACCAAAATCTACCCATTGTTAAAATTTATGTAGGGAACCTTTCTCTGATACCACTTGTTGGAATACAAATACCAGTGAGATAGGGGCGGGGTGCGGTGAATCAATGGGTACTTAAAAACTTGTTCTTTTCAACTTTTAGAATTATGACATGAAGTTATGAATTAAGAAAAAGAAATTCAAGAATATAAAAATTATAAAATATTTATAGTGGAAAACCCCTTAGGAAAAAACCCCACTGTGAATCTAGAAATTTATTATCCTCTGGGACAAAACGTTTAGAGCTAGAATCCTTTGTAGCACCAACACCCTGTTTTAGAGACACCTATGATAAGGAATGCAAATCCCTTATATCTGAAGAACCACCATCAAAAGTTAAGAAGCACAAAATTCTCACATGAGCAAAATAATTTAGAAATCAAAGTTGATGACATTAAGTTTTTCCATTACTACACTTAAGTGAAAAGCATGATAAAGGTCATTGGTATAGGCATATCTGACAGACAGCACACTGCATAATTGACAAGATGACAATAATTGTCATGAAAATTCTAAGTATAGAATTTCCTGACGAACACTGTCTAGTGTTGAACTGACGAAAAAGCATAAAGGACATCACCGATGAAACAGTTTTTGGTACATCACAGACGGATCCAAAATCACTAAACCGATGATACAGTTTTATGAACATCGCCGATAGAATAGAAAAGGTAAGGAACCCAACGAAAAATTCAATATAGAGACATCGTCGGAGCAGGAGATTGACAAAGCAAAGAATGAAAAAAACCCAATAGACTGATAGAGCAGCCCAAGCATTAGAACCGACAGTCAGTTATAGAACCCGCAAAAAGTGGATCTGACTTTCCACATCAGATAAAACATTGTAATTATATTTATAGAGTTTTAATTTGTTTTAAATTATTACTTGAGGGTCAAGAAAGTATATTATAAATGTTTTAAACCATCCTAAAGGATCTAAAACATAACTAACTAAAGATCAAGGTCAAGTTGTAAACCTTGGATCTAGAGTTAACTTGAAAAGTGTGAATCAAGAATGGACCTAGAAACTAGTATATATATATGTTCAATCATTTGTAATAAAAAGTGTTGACAAATGATTGTAGCCACAATGAGCATTTAAGAAGCAGAAGTGAATTCATGCAAAGTTCAGAAACAAATCATATATGTTTTCAAGAACATAGTCAAGGCTACTGATGAGCAGAGACAAGGTATCATTCAATCACTCAAGGTGATTTCATATACATTGTAAGCTTTATAGGATTTGTTATCATAAATTAGAGATTGCATATACTATCAGATAAACATTTATAATGTAGTTGCATTCTAACAAGTGCATCACATCAGAAATCCTTTAGGAGAAGGTGGACTTAACAGTTCTTGATAAATCTCTTAATAGAGTGCATACCTAATGCTGTTGCTAAAGCTTCAAATGAAGTAGATCCTAATAGGTCTCCACTCTAATACTCCTAATAGGATAGATCATCAGAAGTGATCAAATTGTAAGCCTTAACCGGCTCCCTTCTTATCTGCAGATAGTGAAGTTTTGTGGGTGACATCCCCACCATAGTTTTTACTTCCTAACAGGAGTTTTTTGTGATATCATATCTTGTATTATATGTAAATTAATTTAATGTATGTTTCTTGAATGTTTACACATGTAAATAACTTATGTTATAATTTTACATACACAAAGAAAGATGAACAAATAGATAGGTGAATATACAAATCTAATGACACAAAGGTTAATGGGCCAATCACATAAAAAGTGTTAGAGGTATGAATCACCCCTCCCCTCTTAGTACATCATTCCAATAATTCCAAAAATTGGTATCAGAGCTTTGTCTCTTTCTTGAAAATCTTAAAGACTTAAGAGAAAAGATCAAGACAATGAAAAAGTATAGACTAGACAAGACTATTCAGAATGAGTAGTTACAAATTCAGATTTACTATGAGCAGTACAAGGAGGCGAGAGTAAGCATGAGAAATTTTCTTGATGAAAGAAAGATTATGGAAACTAGGCTTAAGGAAAAATATTATCAAGAAGAGGATATCCTAGATTACTTCAACTCAGCTGAATCGACAACAAGCAAAGCATCAGACACATTAGTAGAAGAGATCACAAGTATACAAGAGGTCAATCTACATCTGATAGAGAAAATCAAGATGTTGCAAATTAGTCAAGAGAATCATATGGTAAAAATGATTGATGTCATGAATGATTTGAGAAAAGCTAAATCAGAGAGAACATTGGCTATTGATGATAGGAAGAAAATCATAGAGAAGCTACAAGGAAAAGAATCAGAAATTCAAAGACTTATTGATCATCACCATGAGATTACCAATCAGATTATTCTTATGAGTCAAGAGGGAAAAAAATTAAATACTGAACTCATTGAAAGAATATAGATCATCAGTGATCTAAGAGAAGAGAATGAAAAGCTAAAGCATGAAGTCAGATTTCTGAATCAACACAATGAATTAATCAAGAAAGCCAGAGATAGCAATAAAAGAATGGATGATTTTATTGATGGAAAAAGAAGAGTCAACAACTACATAGGTCTAGGGTACACCAAAAATGGAGAATTATCTAATCAATTAGATCAAAGGAATGCTTATGCAACTCCAAGAACCAAGAAGCTGTCATGCAAACACTATGGAAAATCAGGCCACACCTCAAACATTTGCGGAAATAAAATGAAAGGTATTCCTCAATCACAATCTACTTTCATTGGTAATTGTTATAAATGTCACAAGAAAGGAAACAAGGCACATGAATGTAAATCCAAGGTGACAAATCCAAAGAAGGAAACCTATATGGACGAGTAATGTCCTACCTGAAAAATGAATGGACATACACATCAGGAGTGCTGGAAAGAGAAAAATAAAGCATGGACACCAAAAGAACCTGATAATGGCTATAAACTGATAGGAATCAGTAACTCATATGTTTGGGACCATAACACATGGGTAAACTGCACAACATGTGGAAGGTATGGTCATATTTCTGCCAACTGTATGAGGAAATGGAAAAGAAGACCAAGAGGATGGACCAATCCAGGTATGGCATGTTTACATTGTCATCAGGTTGGACATGTGATAAAATATTGCAAATATAGAATAATAGAAACAAGCACTTATCCCAGCGGAAACACGATTGATGACATCAAGAAGATGAGAAACAAGATGTGGAGAAAATCTATAAACACTAAAGTTGCTGGAACAAGCACTGCAAATGATGACACCCCATCCAATGGATATGGTGGCATCACCATTCCCAAATAAGTTGCACAAGTATGGAACTGCATTATGACAGGTTATATTATGCATCGGTTCTATTACACATTGATTATATTGATAAAATTAGCATTATTGAAGATGCACTATATTGTTACTTGTAATATTATTGAAAAAAATTCCATCGATAAATGGGTACAAATAAGAATCGGTGAGCACACATAGTAAAGTTAACACTACTTACCAAAATGTATCGGGCATTACACAAAATCCAAGTCACTAAGTGTAACCAATAGACATCGGTGATCTTTGAGCTAATAGAGGTTGTCTTCACCATCTTACCAAAAATCATCGGTGAAATCTCCAAAGCTGCTAGCTACCCTAAAACTTTGCACCTACACCGAAGATGTTATTTATGACTCAACCGACGAACTATGTCTTTATACATCGATGAGTTGTTGGGAATTGATGACAACTTAGGGCACAAAAAGTTATAAAAGCATGATGGAAGAAAACATCTCGCACCCATGATTTTTGAGCAATGAAGCAGAGATAAGAAGAGCGATTGAAGAACATATTGAAGTGCGACCTCAGCAAGATTCAAACATGACTCAATAAATTCACGAGCAATCACAGAGATTTAGTAAGTACCTACGATCACCAAGTGCACTATGTTTAGGTTACATAAAGCCCTAAATTTCAAAATATGATGGCATCTACTTCAAGAATAGAAAAATTTAAAGAGGATAAGAAGAAAATGATTAATCTTATTAGCAATAGTACTTGTGTTGAACCTAAATGCAAGTTACACCCAAAAATTGCATCGCAATCCGATGATTCAAGAGCATTCTCCAGAATCCCACATAGGGTTTTGCTAGTAGAGGAAGTAAGGTCCTATATTCATTGAAAGATCTCAAAATTAGGATATTTGGACCTAGATAAGTCCTATAAGGCACTATGTGATGACACTAGAAACCTAAAAGAAGAGCACAAACATCTAGAAGTGAAAGGTCTGACAAATGCACTACACCTTCCTACGATTTTTAAGACCAAATGGATACAGATAGTTCTAAGTAGAATGCACAACTAGACATTCTGGCTTGATGAGCCTAAATGAATAACAAAAGATGTTATTCATGCGATAATTGGATATCCCACAACCAACAAGCCAAAAGCTCACAAGCACCCATTCATGAAGGAAGTAGAAAATTTAACAGGTGCAGAATCAGGCAAAAGAGGTCTCAAGGTTAGCACCATCACCGAAGAGGAACTCAAGTTTGGTGCATGTGTGGTAGGATATAAAATATTTCAGGCCAGTAGAATGAACAACATAGCAATCACTGCTATGAGCACAACCTATAAGATCATCAAACTCAGAAAGAAGATGGATCTTGCATAAATATTATTAAATAAACTTGGGGAGAACATGAACACCATAAGGTCATCAAGGACAAACACTTGTAAGTTTGGTTCTCTTATTATGTGCATATTATTTTACTTTGAAGAAAAATTTCCTTCCATAGACAAAGTAGTATGGGACATAAGAAAACCAGTGACCATACAGATATGTGAGCACATTGAATCATAAGGTACAGATTTTGATGACTTAATGAGTGAATATTTCAAAGGATTTAAGGAAAAGATGCAAGAAAGAACAAGGATACCACAAAGTTTGATAGAAGAACACAAAGATGATATATGTTTTATGGTAGATACTAATTTTACTTATATCAAACAACTAGTACCTAAAAAATCCTGACTATCACCACTGGATTATGAAATCCAAATAGGACAAGCTACAAAATGCATCAAGGCACTGTTGAATGAACCATTGGACAGAAAGAAACCAATATTTAGCACCTATGAAGAAGCCAAACCAAAAATCATGTCAGATCTTGTTGTTGAGAAAATTTTAAAAAAGAAGAACAAAGTGGTAAAGGACTTAAGCAAGAAATTTGCAGTTACTAAAGAAAGTGAAGAGGAAATAGAAGGAAAGGAGGAAGAAACTGAGGGCCACTCACCCATCGGTGAAAATATAGAAAAGAGTGATTGAGAGGCTACACAGTCAGATTAACCACCTCCTCCTCCACCTAAGAAATCAAGGACAATAGCTGCTTCATGGACAAGAATAAAAATAGTAAAGGAAGCAACTCCTTCACCATTGAAGAAAGGGAGACTGAGAACCTACAAGAGGAAACCAGTCTCACCAAAGGAAAAAAAAAAAAACCAAAAGGAGGAAGTTGAATAGAAAAAGACAAGATCTAGATGACTCAGCTATGGATGAAGCTGACATAGAAGTACAAAAAGGGAAAGAACCCTTGATTCCTAAAACCATTGATGAAATATGTAAA
This sequence comes from Thuja plicata, assembly GCA_018584345.1. Classification (NCBI taxonomy): domain Eukaryota; kingdom Viridiplantae; phylum Streptophyta; class Pinopsida; order Cupressales; family Cupressaceae; genus Thuja; species Thuja plicata. The sequence goes on from MU228213.1 coordinate 372,565, forward strand.
AACATTTCAGAATCACAATCTATTTCAGATGCTAACATTAGGAAATGGTTGAAATTTGATCCAGAGGATCAAAATAAAATTGAAGATGCTATAATAGCTAAAATGTTCAAACATAATTATGTTCCATTTCAATTCAAGGAATATGAAGTACCTAAGGAGCTATCAGATAGATTGTCTGCAAGATGGACATTTGCACTTCATCAAGAAAAACATATAAGAGAAAGAGTAATTGTTACTCTTATGCCTTATGAATCAAAGAAGGAAGAGACAGATGAAATGATGAAAAAGTATGCAAAGGAGTTCTCACCCAAAATGAGAGCATACAAATTTTTCAAGGGAAGCTAATTGAGCTAGATCAGGAAAGCATCAAGAAGTGGTGTAAAATACTCAAAAATCCCACTAAGGAAGCTAGCCCAGTGAAAGAACACATCATCATTAGAGATGCACAAAGTGACTCATCAGTTGAATTGGACAAAGAAGAGAGTGAAAGAATAGGCCACAAGGATACTGAAGTTGCAGATGAGGTATGGCCCGACACTACTCTTGAAAAAACTCAGAGTGAAGAAAGCCAAATTCCACCAAGCCCAACTCATATTGACTTGGATGATGAAGTAGAGGATACCAAAGAAGAATTGAAAATAAAAGGTAAGATAAATGAGGATTTCAATGATAAAACATGGTTGGATAATATCATTAATGACATTATAGGAAAAGACCCTACAGAAGACGTACAAAAAGATGAAGATGTAACTATTGCACAAGGTGATACCAATGGATAGGACACACTTACTGACACTACAGAGGTAAACACTCTGACCAACATGAAAATATTGATAGAAACTATTGAAATTAACTCTAGCCAGGAGAAATCATCTAAGAAAGATGAGAACATACCCGAGGACACGGGTAATGATGAAACTAAAGATGCATCGGACACACAAAAGGATACAGACACAAAGATGAACGATACAACTGACACTCAATAAAATTTGTCTAGTGAAAAAGACAAAGGAGAAGATACTTACAAGGATGAAACATTGAGAAAGGATGAAGAAAAAGAAAAGATCGAAGAAGTTAAGAAAGATGATAGCATGAAAGAAAAGGAAGAAAAATATGTTGATACACCCAAGACCATTGAAGAGACATCTTCACACAACCAATAGGTGGACTCTGAACAGAAACAACAAGAAGATTCATCTTCTTTACCTTCACCTACCATATCAATTAAATCTCAAGACTTACAAATGGTAGTTCACCAATCCGTCTCCCAACAAAAGAAGAAGAAGAAGAAGAAAGTAATCAAGAAATATATTTTGGTTATAACACTTGATGAGGTAATTGGAATACCCAAGTGGGATGTATCAACTTTAGATACTGAAACACTTCAAAAGTTTGGAGTGATATGTCAAAGAAAAGCCCTACAGGAGAAAATGCAAAAAGCATATAGGGAAGCGCAAGCACTTGACAAAGAAAGGGATATACTACATCAACTTGTTCCTGAGGTAAAAGTTAAAAATTCATATCAGTCATGGAACAAATTGTAGTTCTTACCGATGCCATCACCACTGAAAATGTAGATGTAGAGCAGGCAATGGAAGAACGGGTAGAAAAGAAGTATCAACTCAAACTAGTTGAGAAGATAAGCCAAGAGGTGGTATAAAACAAGGTAAAGCTCTCTAAATTAGAAAGTCAATTAGAACTAGAATGATTGTAGAAGCTATTACCCTAGTTCAAAAATTGTGCACACTTGTCAATTTCACAAAAGAGAATGGTGAAAAGCTATCCCAATTAGTTTCAGATCTGACAGCAACTGCACAAAGTTTAACCTCTAATGCAAATGCAATAAATTTGCATCATGACAAGATCACAGAGGTAAACTAATTAAGACAAGAGATATGGGATGTAGAGACACAATTTAGGAATGAGGTTACCAAGCTGCATGCCCACATATTGCAAGACCTCACTACTCTACAACAACGCATTACAGATGAAAGGAATATGATCTCGACCTCGAAGATGTCTGTGGTAGACATCATCTATGATATGCATGTGAGGATATCAATTGAGCACATGACTCTAAATTTGAAGGAGAAATGGGAGAAGATGATGGAGGAAATCAAAGCCTCACACTCCCACATTTTTGACAATTTGTAAGTACCTTTTTATCAAAAAAGGAGGAAAAGGATATGTATGTTGTATGTACAACAGGAATAGATATGTACAATATATCAAATATCATAAAAAGGAAAAAAAAAAAGGGAAGGCAATTATATGTACATAAACTTACACTTACCGACACATGCATGGGGGAGTCATTTCATGACTAAAACAAAAATGACTAAGGATGAAGTATACACAGGTGTACATACTAATACATTAAGTATGTTTCAAATATCAGTTTTTGATACTAATATCAAAGGGGGAGATTGATGACATTAAGTTTTTTCGTTAGTACACTTAAGTGAAAAACATGATAAAGGTCATTAGTACAGGCATACCCGACAAACAACACACTGCATAACTAACAAGATGACAATGTTTGTGATGAAAATGCTAAGTATATAATTACCCGATGAACACTGTCTAGTGTTGAACTGACGACAAAGCATAAAGGACATCACTGATGAAAGTTTTTGGTACATTGCCAAGGGATCAAAAATAACTAAACTGACGGTAAAATTTTGTGAACATTGTCGACAGAGAAGAAAAGGCAAGGAACCTGATGAACATTTCAATGTAGGGACACCGACGGAGCAGAAGGCCGATAGAAAAGAGAATGAAAGAAACCTGACAGACTGACAGACCAGCCCAAGCATCAGAACTAACAGTCAGTTACAGAACCCATAAAAAGTGGATCTGACTTTCTACGTCAGATAAAACATTGCAATTCTATTTATAGAGTTTTCAATTGTTTTAAATCATTACTTGAGGGTAAATAAAGTATATTGTAAATGTTTTAAAGAATCCTAATAGATCTAAAACATAAATAAGTAAAGATCAAGGTCAAGTTGTAAACCTTGGATCTAGAGTTAACTTGAAAAGCGTGAATCAAGAATGGACCTAGAAACTAGTATATATAGATGTTCAACCATTTATAATAAAAAGTGTTGACAATTGATTGTATCCACAAAGAGCATCTAATTAGCACAAGTGAATTCATGCAATGTTCAGAAACAGATCATATCAGTTCTCAAGAACAAAGTTAAGGCTACCGACGAGCAGAGACAAGGTATCAGTCAATCACTCAATGTGATTACATATACATTGTAAGCTTTATAGGATATGTTATCAGAAAATAGAGATCGCATATACTATCAGATCAACATTTATAATGTAGTTGCATTCTAACAATTGCATCACATAAGAAATCCTTTAGTAGAAGGTGGACTTAACAATTCTTGATAAATCTCTTAATAGAGTGCATACCTAACAGTGTTGTTAAAGCTTCAAATGAAGTAGATCCTAACAGGCCTCCACTCTAATACTCCTAATAGGGTAGATCATCAAAAGTGATCAAATTGTAAGCCTTAACCGGCCGCCTTCTTATCTACAGATAGTGAAGTTTTGTGGGTGACATCCCACAAGAGTTTTTCTTCCTAACAGGAGTTTTCTGCGATATCATATCTTGTGTTATGGGTTATTTACTTTCATGTATGTTTCTTGAATTTTTACACATGTAAAGAACTTATGTTATTATTTCACATACATAAAGAAAGATGAACATATAGAAAGGTGAATATACAAATCTGATGACACAAAGGTTAATGGGCCAATCACATAAAAAAATTTAGAGGTACTGATTCACCCCTCCCCTATCAATATATCATTCAAGTAATTCCAACAAGAGTATCATCTTTGTTACAATATAAATCATCAATCAAGAATTCAACTCAGATTTGGAAACATAAAGCATGGTTTACTTCTCTTCTCTTCGTATCTCTCTCACTGATTATTTTACATTAATAAACTATAAAATACATCCTAAAATTTATTTATCAGAGTATGAAGTATAGAATAAGATTTAAATTAGAACATGTGAATGTAAGAAAATAAATTTAAAAAATGATCTCCGAACTGTTATTCTTCTTGAAAGATAAATCACTTGTTTTCCTTTAAAATATTAAAATCCAATTGTATATTCATTTGTAATATATGCATATGATTAAAGGATAATGTAATCCATTAAAATATCAGTAAATAAAATCTTTTCAATCTCTGATATGTTCTTGAAACCATTAACCAATCATTAATATAAATTTTGAACAAAGTATCATTACCTTACTTATTGTTGTCTTGTTGACTACATATTATGCTTCTGGTCTATTGCAAATATCTCTCAAATCTTGCACTCTTTCTACAAAGCACCTAAACCCTTATTTGAAGGAATGAATACCCTACTTATAAATGTAGATAGTCATTTTCCAATAGCCCCTTAACTTGTCCAAAACGTCTCTAGACAAAAACTAGTTATAACTGACAAAACTGCCTTGGTTGAAATCCCTTTTCTCTCCTTGCCACATTTGTATGCCAAAAATGACTCCTACCCATTTCATCTATTTATTTTAACTTTCTAGAAAGTTATAATGGTTGGGGTTTTTTTTTAAAAATTACTATATGAAAATCTAATTAAACCAAAACTTGGTAGTTATAAATTATAATTGTTGTAAAATCCATTAATAACATTAAGTGTTATGTACTTAGCACTTTATCAAACACCTCAATAATTATATACTAATTGTATTAGGTCATTAAAATTTTTATTTTAACCACATCTTTATCATGTTACTCAACTTCCATAAGATCACTAAAGTTTCATATTTAATACCATGATCATTAGCACTATACGTTGTGTACCACAAACACAACTATCTGAGATAACCTACGTATATGCCTTATTGATATCAATGAAAAAACCAAAGACCAATTACCAAATTTGCATCATACTCCCCCTTTGAAATTGATGTCAATATCAACATCTACATGTACCCGTGTCACCTATATATCATCATCTATATTGAATTTATCAACACATAATATCAATCCATCAAATACACATCACAACTTCATTATAAATAATACTTATCAAAAATTACAAGATATTAAAAATTACAAGTTTATTAATCATATTTTACTTTTTCTCTCTCCTCACCTTTGATATCAATGAAAAAGGAGATATACCAAGGTTCTTGATGTTAAAATGTGATGACATGTAACTGATTAAATGTTTGAAGATGTTAAGTTCATGATCATGCAAGGCATTAAATCAGTTAATATATTGTATTGTCATTAATGTCAGCTTGATATAATCTGTATGGTCATGAAAATACTGCCAAAGACTTCAAAGAAGTGATGAATCAAGGCTATACTATCAATAATGCATAAAATTCAAGCATTCACTAAGTGACTAGATACACCGATGGAGTGCACACCGACGGTCAGATTAAAAGAGAAAAGTTACAGTGTTGTCCGACAAGAAAAACACAGAGTAACCCGACGGAAAGAATTCCAGTGTTGCCCAGAGGAGAAGACAAGGACAAAGATCTCGATGACAACTGAAGTCACACCGAGAGAACAGTCAGTTATCACCGATGACTAAATGACGTGTTGACCAATAGAACAAAGAGTTCAGAAATGACAAAATGCTTAGCTGTTAAGAGATATAAATAGAATCAATAGATACTTATCATTGTTTTAATCATCCAGATAAATATGGAGATAAGCAATTTATTTAAATTTGATTGTCCAGTTGGCAAGAAGATCTCTTTGAGATAAATCAGGAGTTTTCATTAAATCTATTGGTGAGAATTGTGCAACATGCCATGAATCAAGAAATCCGTCAAAAGGGGAAATCATGTCTATATAGAGGAAAACCTAATTCATTACTAATGCGGAATTGTGGGGTGAACAAGAGAAGAGGAAAGATGCTAAAGAAAATCTAAAGAAGAAGGAAGTTTTCATTCAGTTCTGATCAACAAGGTAAAGGAAGAGCTAGATTCTGTAGACACTAATGAACAATGAGACAAGCATCATAGAGCAGAACAATGTGGAGAAAAGGTAAAAGATTGATTATATTGATCAAAGAAGTAATGGACTTACAATAGATTTTAAAATATATAATTGAGCTATATGTATGAACTATTAATTAGTGTTTCAGTTTAACCATTGAAGCATAAATCCTCTTAATCGAGAAGGAATTAAAAGTCTTTTACAATTGAGATGCATCCCAAGGAGTATCAAAAATTTTGATCACAAAAGTAGAATTTGATATGCCCGATACCTATTGACAGGACAAGTGAGTGTTTGATCAAGGATGGTAGCGTTAGATGTCAGATACTAGTTGAAAAACTATTTCTAAATCTTCTAACAAGGTCACACCTATCAGTATATTTGTAACCTTTAAAAGAGTTGGCTCTTAACAGGGCTCACTTCAAAAGAGTAAAAATTTGGGGTACCGGTCCTAGTGTTTTTTCCCTTAATAGGTTTTCCACGTTAAAAATCCATGTGTTATGTGTTTATTACAATATTATTTTACATTTCACATATGCAATTCTGGATTGATCGGTATACTCTGCATATTTACTATGTTTCAGTAAATAGTTAACTGCTTATCGATGATCATACAAAAGAGAGATTTAGAAAGCAATTTGACAAGTTGAAAACTGATAAAAGTATTTCAAGGCATACATCTTGTAGGAAAAAAGATAACTTGAGACATAATCTATGGTTATAAGTTTTAAGGGTTGATTTAAGGATTAATTTTTGAGGCCACTGATTCACCCCCCCCCCCTCTCAATTATTACTTACAATTGTTATCAGATCTTGTGCTCTTAGAAGGAAGGTTTCAAGACCTAACTCAAAGATCACAAGATGATTAGACGAGATGTGCCCAAGTTGAACAAAGATAATTTTTCTTCATGGAAAAGAAGAATAAGACTCCACTTATCAGGTATTGCTAATGATGTTACTCAATACTTAGATGCTGAATATGTGTTGCCTATATGAGCACCAATAGTTGAAAATTTGAGAGAGAAGCATGAGCACAATTGCATGATGATAGAGCTTTCTTTCTCACTCTCCAATGTTGAATTTGAAGATGTCAAAAACTAAAAAACTGCAAAGTAGATGTGGGACAAATTTATGCTTGTACATGGTGGTGACAAAAATATTATTGAGAGCCAAGGCAGAAAGCCTTAGAGGAAAGTTTGATGATCTCAAAATGAAAGAAGGTGAAAACATCACTTAGTACAACACAAGAATCAAAGATGTAGTCAATGCTATTCGAGGATTTGGAGGTGTACTAGAAGAAGATATAGTTGTAAGTAAAATTCTAAGAACCTTATTGCCTACTTATGCTATTAAAGTATTTGTCATTCAAGAAATGAGAGCAGTATAAAATAGGAATGTTACTCTAGAAAGTTTGATTGGAAGATTGATTTCATTTGAGATGAATAATTTTGATAATAGTGTCTTACCAAACATAGAGTCTACATTCAAAAATTATATGAGAATAAGTAAATCAAGTCATAAAAACACTATGAGAAAAGATAGTGATAGTGAAAGGGAAGAAGATGATCTTGATGAAATTGAAGCACTTATGGCTAGAAGTATGCAGAGAGGCAAAGCTAAATACAAAGGTAAATCTCCACTTGTTTGTTTTAATTGTAAAGAGATTGGACACTTTTCAGTAAGATGTCCTAATAGAAGAAAAGATGACTAAAGTAATGATAGATCATTTAAGAAGTCTGACAAAGGTGATTACAAATGCTACAGACAATCAGAAAGAAGAGATTCCCAAGACTACAATGACAAAGGAAAGAAGGCCAGTTACCTAGAAAAATGCAAGGATAATGATACTAACACCGAATCTGATGAAGACATCAAGATGGTGTTTATGGCTGTAAAGGATGATTCAGATGATGATGATGAAGAAAGGTATGTAGAAACAACCCTCATATCTAAAATTAGTAAAAATGATATCTGGATCATAGATAGTGGTTGCACTCACCACATGATTGGTGATTATAGAAAAAGTTTGAGACTTTTGAATACTATAAAGGTGGTTCAGTAAGAATGGGTAATGATACAACTTGTCCAGTAGAAGGTAGAGGAACCATAATGTTGAATAACCAGATAAAATGTGAAAATGCTTATTGGATAAATAGATTGAATTATAATCTATTGAGTGTTTCTCAGTTGAATAATTCATGTCACAAAGTAGCATTTTAAAATAAGATGTCTGATCGGTACCGATTAGCAGACCAAAGGTAACTTATTCTATCTAAATGATACTATCAACACTTGTTTGATTGCTAAAAACGAAGACATATGGTTGTGGCACAAAATATTGTGTCATGTGAATTTTGACAACATGATAAAGATTAGCAAAAAGATAAATGTTAGAGGCTTACCGATGATGTCCAAGCCCAACAACATCATGTGTAAGAATTGTCAAAAGGGTAAAATGACAAAGTCTAGTTTCAAAAGAAAAATACATACATTTAATGCAATTCTAGAATTAATCCATACTGATTTATGTGGACCTATGAGGACAAAGAGTTATTATGGATATAGATATTTTATTCTCTTTGATGATGATTACTCTAGAATGATGGCAATCATGTTTCTAAAAGAAAAATCAGAAGCATTTAATATGTTTTAATGGTATAAGGCAATGGTTGAAAAATAAAGTAGTAAGGAGTTAAAATGCTTAAGATGAGATATAGGAGGGGAATTTATTTCAGATATATTCACTAACTTTTGTAATGAGCCTGGAATCAAAAGACATGTCTCTGCACCGAGAACACCACAACAAAATAGAATTGCTAAAAGAATGAACAAATCCATAGTTGATTGTGCAAGGAAACTAATGATAGAGAAAGACATCAACCAAATCTTTTGGAGGGAAGCTGTCAGTACTATTGTTTACACATTGAATAGAGTACAATTTAATAATGACACCAAAAAGACACCTTATGAGCTATGGTATGGATACACACCTAATGTAAGTTATTTCAGAATTTTTGGTAGTTAATGTTATATCTTAAAAGATGATAGAAATGGAAAACTTGACTCCAAGAGTGATGAAGGAAGCTTTCTAGGGTATTCTTGTTGGTAACAATTGTTTAATTGTGTATTGTCCTTGATGTTACACAAATGTCATATCAGTCATTAGATAGAGTCTACCGAGCTCAGAATGTTCAGCAAGGCAGTTAACCAAGTCTACCGAGCTCAGACGGTAAG
>MU228213.1:388187-418591 GCA_018584345.1 Thuja plicata
CCAAATTGGGTTTCCACATTATATCTGGTGTTACTTGTGTTTATGCTATTTGATTTATGCATGTCAATAACTGTGAATGTTTAATGAATAATGATAAGTTAATCTACCGAGTAACAGCAGTATATATTAAAGACATCTAAAGGACTTGTGAATTTATTTTTGTGGTAACTGATTCACCCCTCCCCTCTCAGTTACTCGATCTATATTTCCAACAATTCTACCAAGAGCAAGGCTTATAAATGTCTAAACAAATGCTCTAACAAATTTGTTGAAAGTGCAAATGTAAAGATAGATGAATTTGTAAAGAAGAATGAAATGGAAAGCACTAAGGAACCATGGAACTACAATAGGTTTGATTACAATGAGGAACTTGACACTCTACCCTACCAACAATTTAGATCTCCTGAGGAACAAATAATTACACCCGAGCATTAGGCTGCAAATACAAATGATTAGAATATTGCTTAAGATGATGCAAAAAGTGATGGAGAACAAAATGAAGAACAAAATGATGATCAAGTTGATAGATGAAGAGATGAACCTGTACTTGCAAGATATGTCAGAAGGAACCATCCACAGAACTAGATCACAAGAGATAAAAAGGCTGGTATGAGAACAAGAAGTAAGTCTCTAAATACAAGATGTCTTATTTGTGATTATGAGCCCAAAACTGTCAGTGTTGCACTAGATAATGATGAATGGATAAGTGATATGAATGAAGAGATTGAATAGATAGAGAAAAAAAGACATGGACACTTGTATTGAGACCAGATGACAAGAATGTCATCAGTACAAAATGGATATTTAGGAATAAACTATATGAAAATGGAGAAGTCACTAGAAATAAAGAAAGACTAGTATGCAAGGGGTATGCACAAGAAGAAGGGATTGACTATAGAGAGACCTTTGCACCCATTGCTATGCTAGAATGAGTAAGAATATTTCTTTCTTATATTTAATATAAAGGATTCAAGGTATACCAAATGGATGTCAAGTCTGCATTCCTAAATGGAATACTTGAAGAAGAGGTATACATTGAGTAAGGTCATAAGGGTTTGTTTATTTAGTCAAAAGAAACATGGTATGTAGGCTACACAAAGCCTTGTATGGATTGAAACAAGAACCCCAAGCTTGGTATGAAAGACTTCATTCCTATCTTATAAGTATTGGATTTGTAAGGACTAGTGAAAACAGTAATCTTTATTTGAAGGAAGATATTGATGCTAACATTTTGATTCCTGAGATATTTGTTGATGACATCATATTTGGAGGCAATGATATGCTATGCAAATCATTTTCAAATGAGATGAGCAAAGAGTTTGAGATGTCTATGTTTGGAGAGATCAAGTTCTTTCTTGGTCTACAGATCATGCAACAAGATGAAGGTATTTTCATTACACAATCCAAGTACATCAAAGAAGTACTAAAAATATTCTAGATGGAAGAATCCAAACCAGTTGGAACATCGATAGAAATTGGATGTAAGATGAAAAAGGAGGACAAGTCATCAGAGGTAAATCAAACTTTGTACAGATCAATGATTGGAAAAATCATGTATGTTGTACATACTAGACCATATATTACAGATGCAGTAGGAATAGTTGCTAGATTTTCTGCTAATCTCAGAGAATCACATATGAAAGCTGTGAAAAGAATCCTAAGATATCTGAAGAATAATGAGGAATATGTCTTATGGTATAGAAGAGAAGGAAAATTTGAACTTAAGGTCTTTAACGGTGCTCATTGGGCTGGAAATATTGATGACCAGAAGAGCCTAACTAGAGGAGAATTCTTTATGGGTGACAGACTTGTCACATGGATCAGCAAGAAGCAAGGATGCATCTCTCAGTCTACTACAAAAGCAGAGTATGTTGTTGTTGTTGCAAACTGCTCAAATATTGCATGGATCAAACAGTTACTGGAAGGTATGCATATGAAAATTTTAGAACCAGTAATTATCTACTAAGATAATACAAGCGCAATAAACATTTCCAAGAATCTAGTCATGCATGCTAAAACAAAGCATATTTCCATCAAGTATCATTATTTGAGAGAACAAGTTCAGTTAAAGGAGGTGATACAGGAGTATGTGCAATCAAAGGAACAATTGGCCGATATCTTCACCAAGCCACTGCCCAAGGATGAAATTGAGCATTTGAGAAAAAGAATAGGGGTAAGAACCTTGTCTACTGGTCAGTAAGCTGACTAGAAGATTACATTAGTCTTCATATTATTAGAATATCATTCATGTTAATGCAAGCAAAGAGATGGATTTCATAGATACATCTATATATAGCAAGGTATTTATCTACACCGAGCACCAGAGTTGTTACCGATGGATTGGGAAATTCAAAGAATATATTATGGATAGAAAAGATCCATTTGGAATCACTGTCAAATACTTGTTTGAAAAATAAGTTTGTTTGGCATTACTGTCAAAGGGGGAGAGATATCTCATTATCATAAAAAGACTATCATTATCATACAGAGACTATGTCCATTATCAACTCAGGGAGAGATCATATCCATCAAAGTATCCAAAGGAAGAGCTGTAACAAGAAAGAGAGAGTACACACAAAGGAATAGAATTGCTAACAAGAGATATCCCAAGAAAGGAGAATAGTCAAAGGGAGAGATTTTGACACAAAAGGAGAAAAAATCAATCAAAGAAAGAAAGATTCTACATCTATCCAGTGAAGGGATTGAAGATAGAAAGAAAGCTGCAAGAATCTGATCAAAGCTATTTGAGCTTACCGAAAGCCAGATATTTGTATTAGTTACATTAGAAAAGCTTAATGAAACTGTATATTTCATAGTTTATTAGTAATAGTATAGTATAGTATGATAATGTAGTATGTTGCCATCAATACCAAAGGGAGAGATTGATGACATATAACTGATTAAATGTTTGAAGATGTTAGGTTGATGATCATGCAAGGCATTAAATCAGTTAATGTATTGTATTGTCATTGATGTCAACTTGATATAATCTATATGGTCATGAAAATACTGCCAAAGACTTCAAAGAACCAATGAATCAAGGCTATGCTATCAGTAATGCATACAAGTCAAGTATTCACTAAGTGACTGCATACACCAATGGAGTGCACACCAACTGTTAGATTAAACGAGAAAATTTACAGTGTTTCCTGATGAGAAAAACATAGAGTAACCCGACAGAAAGAATTTCAGTGTTTCCCGACGAAGAAGACAAGGATGGAGATCTTGACGACAACTGAAGTAACACTGACGAAATAGTCAGTTTTCACCAATGACTAACTGAAGTGTTGATCGACAGAATAGAGAGTTTAGAAATGACAAAATGCTTAGCTGTCAAGAACTATAAATAGAATCAACAGATACTTATCATTGTTTTAATCATCCAGATAAAGCCAAAGATAAGTAATTGATTTAAAGCTGATTTGGCTATCTTTAAGGAATCTCTCTTCTAGATAAATCAGGATTTTTCTTTAAATCTAATGGCAAGAATTATGGAACACGCCAAGAATCAAGAAATCCAAGAAAAGGGGAAATCATGTCTATATAGAGGCAAACCCAATTCATTAGGAATGGGGAATTGTGGGGTGAACAAGAGAAGAGGAAAGATGCTAATCTAAATATGAAGAAGAAGGAAGTCTTCATTCAGTCATGATCAACAAGCTAATGGAAGAGCTAGATTGTACAGACACCAACAAATAGTGAGACAAGAATAACATAGCAGAACAGTGTGGAGCAAAGGTATAAGATTGATTATATTTATCAGAGAGGTAATGGACTTACAATAGATCTGTGAATCTGTAATTAAGTTCTAAGTATGAACAGATCATTAGTGTTTCATTTTAACCATTGAAGCATAACGCCTCTTACCCAAGCAGGACTTAAAAGTCTTTTACAATTGAGATACATCCCAAGGAGTATAAAAAAGTTTGATTACAAAAGTACCATTGGATATGCCCGATACCTATTGACAGGCCAAGTGAGTGTTTGATCAAGGATGGTAGCATTAGATGCCACATACTAGTTGACAAACTATTTCTAAATCCTCTCACAAGGTCACACCTAATAGTGTATTTGTAACCTTTAACAAGGTTGGATCTTAACAAGGCTCACTTCAGAAGAGTGAAAATTTTGGGTACTGGTTCCAGTGGTTTTTCCCTTAATAGGGTTTTCACGTTAAAAATCCATGTGTTATGTGTTTATGTTTTATTACTTTATTATTTTACATTTTACATTTGCAATTCTAGATTGATTGATATACTCTACATATTTACTGTGTTTTGGTAAATAGTTAACTTCTTATCGGTAATCATACAGAAGAGAGATTTACAAAGCAATCCAACAAGTAGAAAAGTGATTAAAGTATTTCAAGGCATACATCTTGTAGGACAGAAGATAACTTGAGACATAATATGTGGTTATAAGTTTTAAGGGTTGATTTAAGGATTAATTTTTGAGGCCATTGATTCACCCCCCTCTTAGTTATTACTAACAAAAATGATCATAAATTCTCCCCTAAAACCTGTCACGCACTCATTAACTTGTGAAAGAGAAGAGAAAGAACAAAACCCGATCAAGTCCTTAATCTTTCAAACACATATTTTGAGAAAGGTTTTGTGAATATGTCAGCTAGCTGATTTTCCTGGCTGTCTCCTATAATATGTTCCTCAAGATGATATTTCTTCAATCTTCTTCCAGTAGAATTTTTACCTATTGGTTCTAGTGTCCCTATATGATCTTTTGTCTCTTCTTAACTTTTATTTTTAACTTTATTATCTGATTTGTTCAAGTCATTATCGTTTTCTTGGAGAGTATTATCCTACACAACTTCTTTTACATGATGTAACCAACTATCTAGATTTTAATTTTATTTTCCAACCATGATCATCAAGCACAACTTCATATCCATTATCACAAATTTTCATATCACTTACAAGAATTTTTTTCAATCTGTCAACATAATACACATCATGAATAGACATTATATGTTTGTACTATACTGCTTCTCCTTCATATATGGTCCTCTATATCTTATTAGATCCTTGACATTGGAAATAGGATAAATATGCATCTCCTTGGGTAGATCCACTTTGTAGTTATTGGATCCATACTTAGCTAATACCTTGAATGGTCCAATCATTTTCATCTATAGTTTTCTTGGTATTCCCTTCTATAGCCTATCCTTGTTCAAGTATACCATTACCAAGTCTCCTACCTCAAACTATAAGTCTCTTCTCCCATTATCCTTCTTAGATTTAAGCTTCTGATTTGCATCCATTAGTGTCTTCTTCACTTTCTCATGGACTTCTCTCATTGACTAAGCACAATCATCAACATGTCCACTGATCCCTTCATAACCTTTTAGATATCTAAGCTCAAAAACACCCCTTGGATGTATTCCATACACAATCTCAAATGGACTTTTACTAGTAGTTTTGTTTGCACTGTCATTATAAGAAAACTCTTCTTGTGGAATGACTTGTTCCCATCATTGTCCATACTCATTAGTTAAACATATCGACAAGTTATGAAGAACCATATTAATTACCTATATCTGACCATTTTTTTGAGGGTGATATGCAGAACTATGAGCCAAATTAGTACTTAGTCTTTTCGAGAGGGTCTTCCAAAAGCATCCCATAAATTTCACATCTTTGTCTGCAACTATGCTGATTGCCAAACCATGTATCCTTACTATCTCTTTGAAGAAAAGGTGGGAAATGTGACTGGCATCATGTATTATTTTACATGGAATAAAGTGACTCATCTTACTAAATCTGTCCACTACCACAAACATACTAGCCAAACCAATTGGTTTCCTAGGTAGCCCCACTATGAAATCCATACTTATGGACTCCCATGGTCTATTTGTGATGGGAAATGGTTCATAAAGACCTGAATTTGATGATGTCCCCTTTTCCTTCTAACATACTCCACATTTCTCAACATACCTCCTTATATCGTTCTACATTTTAGGCCACCAATAGAATCTTTCCACTAGGTCTAGGGTCTTGTTTAACCCAAAGTGTCCACTCAAACTTCCATTGTGCTTCACTTGGATGAGGTTCTCCCTCATGGAACCCCTTGGAACACATAGTTGTTTCCCTTTAAACAATAAACCATTTTTTAAAGCATATTCACTATGAAATTGATTTTCAAAATCAGTACACACCTTATAGATCTCTAAGAAATCTGCATCTCCCTCATAAATATCCTTGAATCCTTCAACCCCTGTGCTTTGCAACTATATTTCTTGAATAGTAAGAAACCTCCTACTAAGTTCATCTTCAACCTTGTTGTTTACCCACTTCTTGTGCTTGATTGTAAAAATGTATGATTGTAAAAACTTGATCCACTTTATATGCCTCAAACTAAGATTTACTTGTGTATTTATGTAGTGTAAGGACTGGTTGTCAATGTATACAACAAATTATTTTGGAAAAAAATAGTGCATCCACTTCTTAAGAGTGTGAACCAATGCATAAAGCTCTAGATCATAGGATGAGTACCTAGACTTTTCTTCATTCAACCTTTCACAAAAGATGGCCACTTGTCTTCCTTCTTGGCTTAGTACCACACCCATTATTATGTTGCTAGCATCACATTCTACAATGAATAACATATCAAAACTTTTCAACACAACTATAGGTTAGGTAGCCACTTCCTTCTTCAATATTTCAAACCCTTCATTGGCTTCCTTGGTCCATATGAAATTTGTCTTGACTCCACCATTTATGGTCTCTAGGACAAGCGCACAGATTTCACTAAATCTTCTCACAAACTTCTTGTAGAATTGAGCCAACCCATGGAATATTCTCACTTCAGTCCCTATCTTAGGACTAGGCTAACTAAATATAGTTTCAAATTTACTATTATCCATCTTCAAGTCACCTTTGGATAATACAAATCCTAGGTAGACTAACTCTTGTTTCATTAATTCACTCTTCTCAAGTTTTATGGTTAACTTTTCTTTTTGGAGTCTCTTCAACACAAGTTCTAGATGCTTCATGTTCTCTTCTTTTTTTTCATAAATTTGAGGATATCACCTAGGTATACTACCACAAATACCCCTATGCAATCCTTTAGGACTTCGTTCATGACCCTCATAAATGTACTACATGCATTTGTAAGCCCAAATGACATTACTAACTGTTAGGATTGGATTATATTGAGAGGGGGGGTGAATCAGTATAATAGCACTTTAAACTAATTCTTCAACCACTTAAACATTAACCATACACTTAAATTAAATTAAATAACATAAGAAAATTACACAATACTCATAACACCAATATTTGTCTACGAGGAAACCCTGGCCAAGGGAAAACAAGCATCACAAATGTTTTGATAGTTCCTTTATGGCTATACCATTCTTTTCTCTTACATTCATATGTCTGCCCTTCCAGATAACTATTACATACACTTTCATACATACATTATCTTTACCAAAAAGACCTTACATATATATCTCATAACTTTACAAAGTTGGCTCTCTATATGATTATTACAAATAACACTAAGTCGACCTTCAATATAAAATACATTTAATATAATAAACATTAAATTCATAGTTGGCACTCTTGCATAGAAAAATTATAAATTATTAACAACCAAAATACAACTTCAATTTCCTGGAGTCCAAGTCATACTCCCTCAGTCTTCGTTGTTGTCCAACTGCTCTATATCACTGTTCTTCTGCACTTTGTCTATCTTCAAATTCTTATAAATAATCGTAAAATTAACCAAATCCAAATCGATCTTAGGTGGAGGTCATACATACTCCATACTATCTTCCTCTAAGGGTTCTTTCCCTAATTCATCGCTCTTTGTCTTCGACATCCAAAATACTTTTGTATCACTGCTACTATACTTAGTTGATTTCTGAATCAACAAAACTTAACTTCAAAGTAATCGATCTTAAACCCAGATGTGTTTCCATATATGAGAACAAAAAGGTGAATAAAATTTATGAAACTAGATCACTTTCCAACAATATCTCCATTTGTCATTGATGGCAACACTTAACAAAAAAATATCTAAGTGTTCCAACTAGATAAAACTGTCTCTTCTTCTCCTTCTCTCTTCATATTTTTCTCTCTTTCTTTTATATATCTTTTTTTAATTTTCTCCTTCTCTTCATCATCATTTTTTTTCTTCTCTTCTCCCCTTTTGACAACAATGACAAAGGTGCATATAAAACAATATGTCTCAGTTCCTACTTACTAGTTTCAGAACATGCTGAAAAGAGTCTTCCAAAATCTTTACTTTTGTGCTCCATGCATTGAACAAAATCTGACTGATGTGAATCAAAACATTCATTGCAAATGATGATGACATGTAACTGATTAAATGTTTGATAGTGTTAGGTTGAAGATAATGCAACACATTAAATCAGTTAATGATTTGTATTTTCATTGATGTCAACTTGATATCATCTGTACGGTCATGTATATAATGCCAAAGACTTCAGAGAATCAATGGAACAAAGATTATGCTTTCAACAATGCATAAAAGTCAAGTATTCACTAAGTGACAGATAACACTGATAGAGTGCACACCATCAGTAAAGGAAAAGAGCCAAAGTCACAGTGATACCCAATGAGTATAAGATAGTATTTCCTGACGAAGTAAAATCAAAGGATGCCCGACGAGCTGAGATCAGAGTTGCCCAACGAATAAAATACAACGATGCCCAATGGATGAAGATCCTGAAGCTGATTGGATTCACACCGATGAAACTGGCAGTTGTCACCGATGAGTAACTGTAGAGTTGACTGACAGAATAGAGAGTTCAAAAAATGACAAAATATCTAGCTGGCAAGAGCTAAAGATAGACTTAACTAGTTTCTTTCATTATTTTATTCAACCAAAGTTAAGTAATTGATTTAGAGAAGATTTGTATAGTTTGCAAAAAGATAACTACGAGATAAATCAGGAGTTATACTTTAAATCAGATTGGATGGATTGTTTTTCACGCCAAGAATCAAGAATCAAGAAATGGTGAATATCATGTCTATATAAGAGACAAGCTTAATTCATTTCTGGATCATGAAAAGGGGGAGTGAATAGAAAGAGGATGCTAAAGAGAAACTGATGAAGGATAACTTCATACAGTCCTGACCAGTGATTTTTTTAGTGGCTAATATTTGCCAATTGGCTAATTTTTGAAAGTTGAGAATCCAAATTTCGCTATTAATTCAAGATTTACGGTGATCTAAATCGCCAAACTTTTACAAAATTTTATTTTAGAAATATTTAAAGTGCCAAATAATTTATTTTATTAAAAATATGAACTCAAATATTCGCCTAATATTTGATAGATGGTTAGATTCAATTCGCCTAAATTTTATCTGTTATTATAGAAATCTAAATTAATTGAGCAATAATATATCATAAATGTTAGTTATAGTATGGTTGTGTCACCAATATTAGTTGTCATTATTGATTTAAAATATAATCTAGTGATCTTCATTAAATTCCATGAGGCAAAAATGTTCCTATCTTATTTGTAACGCTTATCAGGGCTAAGATTTCCTTTGGATTGTTGATAAATCAATGACACTGAAGAAATTTTGGGTCCTATTATAATAATAAAAATAACGATACATTTATCTCACACAATAAAATGAGGATTATTTGATTATATTTTAAATAAATGGTAGCAACTAGATACTTTAGAGTTTCCTTAAACCCATCAAATATTTTCATAGTTAGCCTAATAATTTTCTATAAGAACTCTTTTTTCTTTAAATATAATTATTTTTCATGGTCACTAATGAAATTTTGGTTATTGCTTGAGATTCGCCAATATTTTCTACAAAAGCTTTGTGATTAAAAAATATTCGCCAATACAAATAATTTCTTTTCCCAAAAAATTGAGAGATTCGCCAATAGGAATTAATTTTTAAAAAAATAAAATGAAAGATTTGCCATGATTTTATATATTTTTCTAGAGGGTGGTTTCTTAAAGTTATCCCTGGTCCTGACCAATCAAGCTGAAGGAGAGCTAAATAATTCTGCAGACACTTACAAACAGTGAAGCACAACATCACAGAGCAGAACGTGTGGAGCAAAAAGAATTAAATTGATACATTGATCAGAGAGGTAATGTAGTTAAATAGATCTAAAAATATACAATTCAAGTTGCATTAGAAATATGTCATTGTGTTTCAGTTTAACCATTGAAGCATCAAGTCTCTTAATAGAGCAGGACTTAAAAGTCGTCTATATATTGAGGTACATCACAAGGAGTGCCAAAAATGTTGATTCATGAAAGTAGCATTAGATTTTCCTAAAGCCTATTGACAGTCTAAGAAGGATGTTGATTCAAGGATGGTAGAAAATAGATGCCCGATACTAAGTAACAACCTCTATGTATAAAATCCTCTAACAAGGTCACACCTAATAGTGTGTTTGTAACCTTTAATAGGGTTGGCTCTTAATAGGGCTCACTTCAGAAGAGCGAAAATTTGGGGTACCGGTCCCTGTGGTTTTTCCCTTAATAGGGTTTCCACATTAAAATCCCTGTGTTATGTGTGTATGGTTTATTAATTTACTATTTTACATTTCACATATGCATTTATGGATTTATCGGTATACTCTGCATATTTATTGAGTGTCCGTAAATAATTTTAACTGCTTATCGGTAATCAAGGAGAATAAGGTCAGAAAAGGAAAACTGACTGAAAATAAATTATTATAAGTATTTCATGGCATGAATCTTGTAAGGGACATAATAATCTAAATTTTATTTGATTGGTGGCTAGAATAAGGATAAAATGAAGTCACTGATTCACCCCCCCTCTCAGTTATTACTAACAATTGGTATCAGAGCTTGTGTGCTTAGAAGGAAGGTTTCAAGACCTAAGTCAAGATCACAAGATGAACAGATGAGATGTGCCCAAGTTGAACAAAGACAAATTTGCTTCATTGCAGAGTAGGATAAGACTCCACTTATCAGGTATTGGTAATGATGTTACTCAATACTTAGATATTGAATATGTGTTTCCTATAGGAGCTTTCATAGTAGATCAATTGAGAGAGAAGCATGAGAATAACTGCATGGTTATAGAGCTTTCTTCCTCACTCTTCGATGTTGAATTTGAAGATGTCAAGGGTTGCAAAACTGTGAAGAAAATGTGGGACAAATTGAAGCTCGTACATGGAGGTGATATAAATGTTCTTAGAGCCAAGGAAGAAAGCCTTAGAGGAAAAATTTATGATCTTAGAATGAAAGAAGGAGAAAACATAACACAGTACAACACAAGAATCAAAGAAGTAGTCAATGCTATATGAGGTGTTGGAGGTACACTTGAAAAGGAGACAGTGGTAAGTAAAATATTAAGAACCTTAATGCCTATATATGCTATTAGAGTTTCTTCTATTCAAGAAATGAGAGTAGTAACAAACAACATAGTTACTCTTGATAGTTTAATTGGTAGACTGATTTGATTTGAGATGAATAACTTTGATAATAGTGTCTTACCAAAATTAGAGTTTGCGTTTAAGTCTTCTTTGAGAATAAGAAAATCAAGTCAAAGACACACATCTAGAAGAGATAGTGAAATTGAAAGTGAAGAAGAAGATCTAGATGAAATAGAAGCACTCATGGCAAGGAGAATGCCGAAAGACAAAGGTAAATACAAAGGCAACTTACCACATGTATGCTTTAATTGTAGAGAGTTTGGACCCTTTGCTACAAGATGTCCTAATAGAAGTAAAGATGACAAAAGTAATGACAAATCTTTTGAGAAGAAATTTGACATAGGTGATAACAAGGATTACAAAAGTTACCAATAATTAGAAAGAAGAGATACTCGAGAGTACAAGGATAACGGAAAGAAGGCTAGCTACCTAGTTGCTTGCAAAGATGAAGATACTGACACCAAACTTGATGAAGACATTGAGATGGTATTTGTAGCTGTGAAAGATGATTCATATGAAGATGAAAGGTATGTATAAATTGCACTCATATCTAAGGTTAGCAAGAATGACATCTGGATTATAGATAGTGGCTGAACTCACCACATGACTAGCGACAAAGAAAATTTTAATACTTTTGAGTATTATAATGGTGGTATAGTAAGAATGGGTAATGATACACCTTGTCTGGTTGAAGGTAAAGGAACTATAATATTGAGTAACCTGATTAAATGTGAAAATTCTTATTTGGTAAAAGGATTGAATTATAATCTATTGAGTGTTCCTCAGCTGAATAATTTAGGTCACAGAGTAGCATTTGAGAACAAGAAGGCAAAGATCTTCAATGAATCAGGAAAACTGATTGGTACTGGTGAACAAACTAAAGGTAACTTATTCTATCTAAATGATACTAACACAACTTACTTAATGACTAGAAACAAAGACATATGGTTGTGGCACAAAATATTGTGTCATGTGAATTTTGACAACATGATAAAAATAAGCAGAAGAAGAAATGTAAGAGACTTACCGACGATGACAAAGCCAGACAACATCATGTGCAAAAATTGTCAAAAAGGTAAAATGACAAAGTGTAGTTTCAAAAGTAAAACCCATACATCTGATGATATTCTAGAATTAGTCCATACTAATTTATGTGGACTTGTGAGGACAAAGAGCTATTATGGAGATAGATATTTTATTCTCTTTGTTGATGATTACTCTAGAATGATGACAATTATGTTTCTAAAAGATAAATCTGAAGCATTGAAGATGTTTAAGTGGTATAAGGCTATGGTAGAAAAACAAAGTGGTAAAGATTTGAAATGTTTGAGATCAGATAGAGGAGGAGAATTTATATCAGATGAATTCACTAATTTTTTTAATCAGCATGGTATAAAAAGATAGGTTTTTGCACCAAGAACACCACAACAAAATGGGATTGCTGAGAGAAGGAACAGATCAATAGTTGATTGTGAAAGAATACTAATGATGGAAAAAGACATCACCCAAATCTTCTAGAGGGAAGCTGTCAACACTGCTATTTATACACTAAACATAGTACAATTGAAGAAGGACACAAAGAAGACACCTTATGAGCTATGGTATGGTAAAATGCCCAATGTAAGTTACTTCAAGATCTTTGGTAGTCAATGTTATGTCTTAAAGGATGATAGAAATGGAAATCTTGACTCAAAAAGTGATGAAGGTATTTTTTGGGGGTATTCTACCAAAAGCAAATCTTTTTAATGTCTTATCAAGGCCTCTAACAATAAAGTTGAAAGTGGGAATGTAAAGATTGATGAGTTTGCAGAAAAGAATGAGATGGAAAGCACAAAAGAACCAGAGGGCTACAACAAGTTTGTATATTGTGAGGAACCCAACATTCTATCTGAGCAACAGTGCTTAATCCTTGAACAACAAAATGTTGCAACCGATGGTCAGATTGCTGTTACCCATGGTTAGGGTAATAATCAAGATAATGTGCAAGGAAATGTAGAACAGAATGAAGATCAAGAAAATGATCAAGTTGATAGAAAAATAACTATACATGTACGTGCAAGATATGTAAGAAGGAACCATCTAGAGATCCAGATCATAGGAGATAAGAATGTTGGTACAAGAACAAGAAGTAAGTCTTTAACCTCAAATTGTTTAATTTTGAGTTTGAGCCAAAGTTTGTCAATGCTACACTAGATAATGAAGAATGGATAAGTGCTATGAATGATGAGATTGAGTAGATTGAGAAGAACAAAACACAATCACTTGTGCCAAGACTAGATGACAAGGATGTCATCGGTACAAAATGGATATTCAAGACTAAGCTGAACGAGAATGGTGATGTCACAAGGAACAAAGAAACACTAGTATGCAAGGGGTATGCACAAGAAGAAGGTATAGACTATGGAAAAACATTTCCACCCATTTCTAGGCTAGAAGGAGTAAGAATACTACTTTTTTATGCTACATACAAAGGATTCAAAGTATATCAAATGGATGTCAAGTCAATATTCCTAAATGGAATACTTGAAGAAGAGGTATACATTGAGCAACCAGAAGGGTTTGTAGATCCATACAAGAGGAACATAGTATATATACTTCACAAAGACTTGTATGGATTGAAACAAGCTCCTAGAGCCTGTTATGAATGACTTCATTCCTATCTAATAAGTATTGGATTCATAAGGACTAGTAAAAATAGTAATCTTTATTTGAAAGAAGATACTAATGATAACACTTTAATTGTTGAAATATTTGTTGATGACACCATATTTGGAGGCAATGATATTCTATGCAAATCATTTTCTGATGAGATGAGAAAATAATTTGAGATGTCTATGTTTGGAGAGATCAAGTTCTTTCTTGGTCTACAGATCATTCAAAAAAGTGAAGGTATTTTCATTACACAGTCCAAATACATCAAAGAGGTCCTAAAAATATTCAAGATGGAAGATTCCAAACCAGTTGGAACACCAATGGCTACTGGATGTAAGTTAACAAGGGAAGACAAGACAACAGAGGTAAATCAGACTTTGTACAAATCAATGACTGGAAAACTCATGTATGTTGTACACACTAGACCAGATATTGCACATGCAGTAGAAATTGTTGCTAGATTTTTTGCTAACCCCATGGGATCACATATGACTGCTATGAAAAGAATCCTAAGATATCTAAAGAATATTGATAAATTTGGCTTATGGTATAAAAGAGAAGGAAAATTTGAACTAAAAGTGTTTACCGACATTGATTGGGCTAGAAATCTTGATGACCGGAAGAGCACAACTAGAGGATCATTCTTTATGGGTGACAGACTTGTCACATGGATTAGCAAAAAGAAAGGATGCATCTCTAAGTCTACTGCAGAAGAAGAATATGTTGTTGCTTCTACAAACTACTCAAATGTTGCATGGATCAAACAGTTATTGGAAGGTATGCATATGAAGATCTCAAAACCAGTGATTATATATTGTGATAACACCAGGGAAATAAACATTTCCAAGAATCTAGTCATGCATTCCAAGACTAAACACATTGCAATCAAGTATCATTATTTAAGAGAATAAGCTCAAGAAAAAGAAGTGATACTTGAGTATGTGCAATCAAAAGAACAATTAGCTGATATCTTCACCAAGCCACTGCCTAAGGATACATTTGAGTACCTGAGAAAATGACTAGGGGTCAAATGCTTGTCTACCATTTAGTAAAGACTAAGGCTGCATCAGCCTATATATTATTAGAATATCATTCATGTTGATGCAATCAAAAAGATGAACTTCAAAGCTACATCTATATATAGAAAGATATACATTAGAACTGAGCACCAGAGCATATTGTTGTATTGCTGATGGATAAGGGAAATTCAAGGAATATATTATGGATGGAAGAAAATGATTATTTGACATTAATGTCAGATATCTATGAGATATTTGTTTGGAATTGTTGTCAAAGAGAAAGTTTTCATATTATCACAGTCCTAAAAAAAAAAAAAAGATTATCCAATATCATATTACTCCATCAGGGAGAGATTATATCCAAAGGGAGAGTTGCTGAAAAGAGACAGAGACATCAAAGAAGAAGAACAGTCAAAAGAGAGATATTAAAAAAAGGAAACGATGCAACACATCAGAACAAGAAACAACGAGAACTAGAAGAATAAAATCTAAGCTACAACAAAGCTTACCCGCGGTCAGACATTTTTATCAGTTATCAAAACAAACTATTTGGTAGTTTGATTAATCTCAACAATTGTATTTCATATTGTATTAGAAATAGCATACTGTGATAATATTGTATGTTTCCATCAATGCCAAAGAGAGGATTGATGACATGTAACTGATTAAATGTTTGATAATGTTAGGTTGAAGATAATGCAAGACATTAAATCAGTTAATGATTTGTATTATCATTTCTGTCAACTTGATATCATTTGTATGGTCATGTATATAATGCCAAAGACTTCAGAGAATCAATGGAACAAATATTATGCTTTCAGCAATGCATAAAAGTCAAGTATTCACTAAGTGACAGATAACACCGATGGAGTACACACCATCGGTAAAGGTGAAGAACCAAAGTCACAGTGATACCCGACGAGCAGAAGACAATATTGCATGATGAAGCTAAATCACAGGATGCCCGATGAGCTGATAACAAAGTTGCCCGATGAATAAAATCTTATTATGCTCGATGAATAGAGATCCCGAAGCTGACTGGAGTCACACCGATGGAACTGGAATTTGTCACCGATGACTAACTACAGAGTTGACTGACAGAATAGAGAGTTCAAAAAATGACAAAATATATAGCTGACAAGAGCTAAAGATAGACTTAACTGGTTTTTTTCATTGTTTTATTCGACTAGAGTTAAGTGATTGATTTAAAGAATATTTGTACAGTTGGAAAAAAGATAACTATGAGATAAATCAAGAGTTATACTTTAAATCAAATTGGTTAGACTTTTTTTCATGCCAAGAATCAAGAATCAAGAAATAGTGAATATCATGTTTATATAAGAGACATGTCTAATTCATTTCTGGATCACAAAAAGGGGGAGTGAATAGAAAGAGTATACTGAAGAGAAACTGATGAAGGATAACATCATACAGTCCTGATCAATCAAGTTGAAGGAGAGCTAAAGAATTCTATAGACACCGATGAACAGTGAAGCACAACATCACAAAGAAAAAAGTGTGAAGCACAAAGAATTAAATTCATACATTGATCAGAGAGGTAATGTACTTAAATAGATCTAAAAATCTATAATTCAAGTTGCATTAGAAACAAGTCATTGTGTTTTATTTTAACCATTGAAGCATCAAGTCTCTTAACAGAGCAGGACTTAACAATCTTCTCTATATTGAGGTACATCCCAAGGAGTGCCAAAAAGGTTGATTCATGAAAGTAGCATTAGATTTTACTAAAGCCTATTGACAATTTAAGAAGGAGGTTGATTCAAGGATGGTAGAAAATAGATGCCCGATACTAAGTGACAACCTCTATGTATAAAATCCTCTAACAACGTCACACCTAATAGTGTGTTTGTAACCTTTAACAGGGTTGGCTCTTAATAGGGCTTACTTCAGAAGAGTGAAAATTTGGGGTACCGGTCCCAGTGGTTTTTTCCTTAACAGGGTTTCCACATTAAAATCTTTGTGTTATGTGTGTATGGTTTATTACTTTACTATTTTACATTTTAAATATGCATTTTTGGATTTATCAGTATAATCTGCATATTTACTGAGTATCGGTATATAAGTTTTACTTCTTATCGGTAATCAAGGAGAATAAGGTTAGAAAAGGAAAACTGATTGACAGTAAATTATTATAAGTATTTCATGGCATGCATCTTGTAAGGGACATAATAATCTGAGGTTTATTTGATTGGTGGCTAGAATAAGGATAAACTGAAGCCACTGATTCACCCACCCCCCGCCTCTCATTTATTAATAAAAAATGATGTATTTTCAACTTCTTTCAACTCTTTGGGAAAGCCTTTGGTCAATGTATCTACAACCTTCTCCAAATCTGAGAGATGAGCCTCAAGTATGGATAGTTTCACATTAATAAATCTCCTCAACAAATTGAATCTACTTAATGCTCTTCCTTTCTCATTATCCAATACATTAAGCTTGGACAATATCGTTGTAATGTTTGTATCTAGTTCTATTATGGATTGTGAAGATGTTTCACAACCGTCCATCAAGCTCTTTAGAGTTTCTCTCTCCTTGGTGATAATGTCCTTAACATTATGAATGTGTCTAACCAGATTCATGCAATAGCCAAATAGTTTTCTCCCATGTCAAATGTAGTTCATTGCATTTGTCAAACAATTTTTTATAATGTCAAAGTCCCATGAGATGGAATTGTGTACTTTTGTCAGATTCTTCTATGAATATGTCTTCTCAGCCTTCTCTTCTGCAATCTTCAGCAAATTTTCATAATACCCATCAAATTCATCGAGTGTAATCTTCAATTTTTCAATGTCATCTTTGTGTTGGAAAACTATAGGTACTGGAAGCAATTTATTCATAGTATTAATAGCTCTTGAGATTAATTTTATCTTCTTATCTCCTTTTTGTTTAGATATTTCCTTAGCTTTGTTTAATGAAGTGAATGCTAGCTTTACCAATTCAACTTCATCAATTCTATCCACATTTACATCAGTGCTTGCCAACAATGAAATAGATGGTGAGTTTACTTCTTTCTTTTCAACTCTTTGTTGTTCTATCTTATGTTCATTATCCTTTTTCTATTCAACTTCCTCTTTCTATTCTTCTTCATCTGCAATAGAGGTGTCCAAATTTCCTTCAAAAGGGTCCTTCTCATCTTTTGAAGGGTCAAGGGTCACTGCCACACCAGAGACATAAAAAATCTGGTGGAGAATCTGCTTCATTCTTCTCTATAGAGGTGTATCTCACCTTATGTCTTTCACCCATTCCCAATTGTGTGGGTGATGTTGTTTTAGTAGGTGAGGGATTTCTATAAGTAGAGTTCATTAGAATCTTCTCTAATTCCTTCTTATTTTCCTTAATCACTTCATCATACCTCATTCCCATTATCTTCAATAGTCTAACCTTTGTTCTCAAAAGAGGTTTTAGTTATTTGAATATTATATCTCTCCTATACTGATAACACCAGATCATGTTATCAATTTCCTTATTTCTGATTTGATCATCCTCAATTTGTGCCAAGTGTTTTCTACTCTCCAATTTTGCATATAGATCTTTGGGTACACTTCCTTCAATTTCTAGAAGGCTCTTCTTGAATGTAAGCAAATTATCTATCACAATATCTTCAATCTTCATCTTGTCCAATTCCTCATATATGTCATAGTATTTATCAATTGAAACTAATATACCTTGTTCAATTTCTCTCTTTTCCAACATCTTCATGTCAGGTTTCCAAATATGTTTTTTTGTTTTCTTCTCTTCACCTGATGTGCTTTGCTCTTTATGCTTACTTGATCTTGTAAATTTGGGAGTGAAAACCTTTTCTTGTTCTATTTTCTATTGTGGAGGAGGTGGAATATCTACCATAACTACCTCAGGAATGATAGGGGTATCAGTACTTCCACTTGCTACTCTAAGAGATCTCTCTTCCATATTTCTTTTGACTTCTTTCATTTCCTCTTTTGTCAGTCCAACTTGTATACCACAATCATGAATAAGGTTAGAAATTTTCCTTTTCCTTAGTCCTCTAGACTATTCCTCTTTCACCTTTGCTGACTTTTCTTCATAGGTTCCCCATCTTTCTCCTATTGTGTCAACTTCTGATGCAAGAACATGTTCTACTTGCATGGTGAGTATTTTAGAACTTACTTCATAACCCATGGGGTAGCACCACTTTTTCCTAGGTGTAACTACTTCAACACATACACAATCAGTTTCAACCATGAAACAAATTGTATCCTTGTACTTTTCCACAATTTCCTCATGTAACCTGTATCTTGTTTTCATCTATTTCTATAGAATTTTGATCATGGAAAATAATTCTCCATCTACCCAAGTAGTATTCTATCTTTTGTAGCTCTCTGAAATCATTATTCTAGTGGGTACTCCAGACTTCCAACCACTAGGATGTAAACTAGGAAAATTGTGCTCAATGTGAATGAGCATATCCATCAATAACGAACCAAACCTGGAAGTTTTACTTTTATACTTTTTCACTACCTTCACATTCTCTAGAAATTGTTGAGCGAGAAATTCGCATAGGTTGTATTTTATGATTTCCTTTACCACTCTCCAAGCCATCATGATTACTCTAGAAAATAAAGAGTTAGGTCTGCTACTGTAGTAGAATTTTTATCCGAGTATCATGGCAATCAATCTCACATCTTGCTGAAAGATGTCGCTTACTATCATTTCCCTCCTGTCCTATTTAGAATGTGTTAGGGTTTCAAAATATTTCTTCACATGCTTCTCTGCAATAGGTATAAATACAATGTTATCTAATCCAGTGAACTCATGAACTAGGTCACTGCAAATCTTCATAGGTTGATCACCAATCCATATGAACTGATCATGAACCCTACTCATCAATATCTTGAACCATTCATTTTCATCGAACTCACATAAATCCATAATCTTCATTATGCTCAACTGGCTAATGTGTTTTAATTATTCCTTCATGATTCCTTCCTCAGTCATATATTCCATTTCATTGAGTATTTCATGGTCTCCCAATGTATCATACTTACAATGTATGTAAGTCCTAATGTCTTCTACATGCAATATGCCATGTGGGGTTTGTGAAAATGCTCCTTTCGGATCTTCTTCACAATATTTCTATGGATTTTTATTTAATTTGTATCTAGGATGATGAACAACATAAAAAATTATAGGTGCATCCATAGCTTAGATGATGTAAAATACCTTTCTCTTCAAAAATCTGAATGTTATGCTC
This sequence comes from Thuja plicata, assembly GCA_018584345.1. Lineage (NCBI taxonomy): Eukaryota > Viridiplantae > Streptophyta > Pinopsida > Cupressales > Cupressaceae > Thuja > Thuja plicata. The sequence continues at coordinate 408,510 of MU228213.1, forward strand.
CAATAGATCACGCACAAAAAATATAGAATAGTCTGAATGCTTCTGCTCACTGATCTCCTTAGCTCTCTCTTTTTAAAAATGATCAATAGATAGGTTATCAAATGGTACTTTATACAAGTTAGGTTATAACTTTCATTTTCACTTTAAACTGTCCAGTCGGCTGCTAAATCTCATAAACAAAATATACACGTCAGTGGATGGTGTGCTCTTAGGTATATGATCCATGATGTCGGCTTAGTTCACACATAAGCTCTCATGATCTTGATCAACAAATTTTAGCGCAGGATAAATTTTGATGTCTGTATCCAATGCTCCCCCTAAGGCCATGATCGGCCAATTAGGTCGATTCTATCTTGCTACCTTCAAGCGAAGATTCAGTAGCATCTACCAACTCTCCCTAGACTAAAGTCTCACTTGTTCCTTTAATCTGCCAAATCTTGCCACTATTTTTGTCTTCTTCTTTCTTAAAACAATTTTCAAAATCATTCTTCACATCTGCAATACTCTTGCCAGTATCATTTCCATTCTTTTATGAACTCATAGGAGGTGGTGTTCTTCTGTTATCTACTCCATTATACCTGCAAAAATTTGCTATATGTCTAGTATTATTGCATTTGTAACATATAGGAGGTCTTCTTTATTGATTAACTTGTAACTTACAATACTTCACAATGTGCCCAATGTTATTACATTTGTAGCATGTAGGTTTCATTGTAGGTTCTGTTCCATTGTCTTTTCTATATCTAGATTGATTAGGTCTTCTACATTTAGTCTTCTTGTGCCCATATCCATTACAGTTAAAACAATAACCATAAAAATTTCTAAAAGGGGCATTACCTATGTAGTCTCTCTTAATGTGTCTAAATCTGTTGCAACCAACTAATCTACCTCTGAAAGGTTTGATCTTCTCTTTAGGTTCTTCACTAGATGGTTTCTCAGCATCAATCTTCTCATCTGATTTCTCTTCCTGATTCTTTTAAAATTCAGCTTCATTGAAGCCAATACAAGTCATATCACCTTTAGGTTTCTATTTTTCTAGCTATTCATCAGTCAAGTCACTAGTGGTGTGAAGTTTCTCAATGTGTTTCTTTGCTTCATTAAGTTCACCTTTCACAATTTGATTATATTTCTCCAATTCCAAGTACTTGTTCTTGTAGTTGTCAGTCTCATTCTTCATTTGGTTCAATGCACTATTTAAGGTTTCTTCAATTTCCTTCTTAGCATTCTTCTGCATCTGTACTTCTTTATCCATAGATTTATTTTCAAGTTTCAGAGTCTCAATTTCTTCTTTTAGTTGCTTCACCTGATCTGAATTTTCCCCATCTGAATCTTCTTTTATCTGGACCACAAGATCTTCTCTTTGACTTCTGGAAAGATCAAGCTATTCTTTGAGTTTCTTTATAAATTTCTCAGCTCTACACATGTTGAATCTCAATTCTCCATTCTCTTCTTTTTCTTTATCAAGGACTTCAAGTGCAGCATCAAAATTCTCTCGCAAACTATCCAAATCCATTCTGATCTCCCTCAAGCTGTTAGGCTTTCTCTCCAAGGGCCAAAATATCTGATACCAATTGTTAGGATTGGATTATACTGAGAGGGGGGGGTGAATCAGTATAATAGTACTTTAAACTAATTCTTCAACCACTTAAACATTAACCATACATTTGTAGTAAAGTAAAGAACATAATAAAATTACACAATACTCATAACACCAATATTTTTTTACAAGGAAACCCTAGCCAAGGGAAAACCTCGGTGGGGATGATACCCACAAGAATGTACTAAAGTATAATGTCCCTGTAAGGATATCTAGCCATGTTAGGAGGTTAATATTACATAGTACATTTCCTTGTTTGAGGAATAATAACCCCGTTAAAGGTTTACAATACCCTATTAGGGGCTTCTGAGCTTACAACTCTTACAATGTACTTTTTTTACAAAAGCTTCTCAGTCATGAACAAAACAAGCATCACAAATTCTTTGATAGTTCCTTTATAGCTCTACCAATCTCTTCTCTATCATTCACATGTCTGCCCTTCTAGATATATATTACATACATGATCTTTACCAAAAATATCATACATATATATCTCATAACTTTACAAAGTCCGCTCTCTATATGATTATTACAAATAATACTAAGTCGGCCTTCAATACAAAACACATTTAATATAAAAAATATTAAATGCATAGTTGCCGCTCTTGCATAGTCAAAGTATAGACTATCAACAACAAAAATACAACTTCAATTTCCAGGAGTCCAAGTCATACTCCCTCAGTCTTCATTGTTGTCCAACTACTCTATATTACTGTTCTTCTACAGTCAGTCTATCTTCAAATCCTTATAACTCATCGGAAACTTAACCAAATCCAAATCAATCTTAGGTGGAGGTCATACATACTCCATATTTTTTTCCTCTAAGGTTACTTTCCCTAATTCATTGATCTCTATCTTTGACATCAAAAATACCTTTGCATCACTACTACTATACCTAGTCAATTTCTAAATCAGCAAATCTTAACTTCAAAGTAATCGATCTTAAACCCAGATGTGTTTCCATAAACGAAAACCAAAAATTGAATCACATTTACCAAAATAGATAACTTTCCAACACTAACCACTCATATAATCCCTCTATGGTTTTAAAATATGACTTCCACTCATCCTCCTCTTTCATCATAATTTGATAATATCCACTTTTAGGATCAATCTTTTAGAAGTACTTAGAACCCCCTAAGAAATCCATTAATTCTTCTATTATAGGAATATGAAATCTATACCTTATTATTATCCTATTTATTTCCCTACAGTCTATACACATTCTCAACTTACCTCCTTTCTTAGGAGCCAATACCACTGGAACAACACATGGAATGATGTTGTTTCTTATTAGACCCTGGTCCAAAATATCTTGCACTTGCCTCGCAATCTCCTTGTTATGCTTTGGTGTCATCTTGTTGGCAGCTTTCTTTGGCAATGATGCCCCTGGCACAAACTCAATTTGATGACTAATTTATCTTTTTGGAGGTAGTGTAGCTTATATCCCTTCACATATGCTATCTTCGAACTGATCTAGCACTTGTTTGACTTCTTCAGGCATAGGTGCTTGTTTGGGTGTCTCCTAGTTTGGTTTCACCAAGATAGCATAACCAATTCCTTTTTCCTCCTTCATGTCTTTAGGAATTGTTTCCAATCATTAGAAGAGTATTTGAGTCCATCTTCTCCACTATATATTTCTCTATCAAAGACTGTATCTTGTAAGTTACTTCATTCTTCTTGATTGAGTACTTATTCTCCTTGCCATGGTTGACTGCCTCACTATCATATTGACATGATCTTCCTAGAAATAGATGGCATGCATCCATTGGTAGAACATAACAACGTATCTTTTCTTGATACTTTCCTATGGTGAAATCAACCCAGACTTATTCATTGACCAAAATCCCTTTATTCAACCAAGTTACTTTGTAAGGGAAAACATGAGGTATCTTAGTCAATTTTAACTTTTTCACTGCTTCCTCTGAGATCACATTATCAGTAGACCCTAGGTTTATTATGACCCTATACACCTTGCCAAGAATCTTACACTTGACCCTAAAAAGATCCCTCCTTTATTTGTGTTCATCCCTTGTAGGTTCTTTGATTAAAATCCTCCTAAGCATGAGGTTCTCTCCCTTCTATGAATCCAAACTTATCTCAGACTATTTGGTCATGTCTTCTTCTTGAACATATGCAATTTTATTTTCACCTTGTGAAGATGATGGTTTATCTGGACACGTATAGCCAGGGTGACCCATTTGGCCACAATTATAACACTTCATTGAAGGAAAATGTGAGCTTCTTCAAAAACCACCCGATCTCCCTCTTCCACTACTATGAAAACCACTTCCTCTACTACATCCTCCTCTATTATTTGACTCATGGATTTTTTCAACAAACTTGTAGTCTTCTTGGGCTCTGGTCTCATTTCCTCTACCACTAGAACCTCCTTTATATCCTCCTCTGGAGTCTCTACCTCTTCCTCTTCCCCTAGAGTTTGAATCTTACTTCTTTATGAGTTTTTCTTCCACCTTAAGGGAAATTTGAAAACATCCATGGATATATGTTAAAGTTAAGAGGTTTAACTCTTCTTGAATGTTCACCTAAGGCCATTGAGATACCTAACAACTTTAATTCTCTCTACCTCTTGTACTCTAGACCTAAGGCATAGCTTTTGGAAATTTTCAGTGTAGGATGCCACATCTAAATCTTTTTGTCTGAGATTTTGTCTCCTTTTGTCTATTTGGATGTCATAATCCTCTGGTAGGTATTTTTCTTTCACCTTAGCCACCGTAGCTTTCCAATTGGCTATTCACTTCTTCCCTTCTCTTTCTCTTTCCTCCTACAAGAAATTCCACCAAGTTAATGCTTGTCCTTTTATCATTGATTTGTCTATCTTTACTTTTTGTGCCTCTGTGATTCCATCACACTCAAAGTGATTTTCAATACCCTCAATCCATTCCATCACCATTTATGCATCCATTCAGCCATAGAATACATGGATGTCTTCTAATTCCTTGCCACTTAGTGAATTAAGGGATTTGAGGAAAGTTCCCTCAGGTAATGGAGGGTGTGGTTCATGTTTTTCCTCCTCTTCAACTTGACTCTTTCCTTTTTCTTTATCCTCTCCTATCTATTCTTTCATCTTTCTTTTAGTCTATGCAACTTCTGCTAGCTTTTGCTTCATCTCCTTGATAGCTTCTTCTAGGAATCCTATTCTTGACTCCTTGTTCTGAAAAGTCTCTTCCCAATTCTATATTTGTCACCATGGTGCTTTCTCCAATGTAATCACTTCCTTCTCTCATACACTATCCACTTCCCAAGCCTTTCAATGACTCTAATACCACTTTGATAGGGAGATCTAACTCACAAGAGAACTCTTTCTATTCTCAAGACCTTTTCTCTGGTCTTCCTAGGGTAATGCACTCTACCCTACCTAGAGGTCACTTCTATGTTCCTCTAGTCCCACTAGATCTCTCCAACAACTTCAAATTGACTCCTCTCCTTCACAATACCTAATGTGCATCCATAGGCTCAAACTTGGACCTATCTTCCCAAATTTTTTTTAGCAAGGGTAATTAGGTTTATCACTATTGCCCCTTAAATTTGCACCATTCTTTATCTATTCCTTTGGTTTATTTCATAGGTTTCCAATTGAGTTCAAAGTTTTCTAGTTTTAGGCCTTGTAATCCTTTTTGCCCAATTAGGCCTCCTAGAAACTGAATTCTTGGATTTCTTCACAAATCTCCTTAACAACCCCCTAAAATAACTGAGGATTCTTTATAAGACCACCCTATGCTCAAGGATTTTCTAATTTTTAGGTCTTCAAGTTGTCTGTACACAGGATTTCCACCAAACTCCTATTTTAAAGGGTTTCTAAGGCATGTGGTCCAGTCTAGTTTCTTTGATTTCAATAGTTTCTCAAATGAACTCTTCGGCCCTCCTCCTGACATAAAAATTTCTAAGAAACATGCCCCTACACCTTTCCACCATTTATTTTCTCAAACCAATTCATCTAGCAAGCTACCTTGCCTCTGTACTGAACAAGCTCCTAGCTAGAATACCATTGTACTCACCTAGGACTTGTTGGAAAAATTAGCTCCCCTACATACATAAACTCTAAAATACATATTTACACTACTTACATAGTCCCCTACTTGATTCCAAGTGGCCATTTAAGTTCAACCATGGGAAATCAAGTGGGAATCATTGTTATATGATTGGCACTAAACAAACCAGCGAACCAATTAAACTAAAGGAATTTACAAAATGGTTAAAATAAAGAACTAAACTACCAAAATAGCTCCAAAGAAGTCAATTACATAACAAAATTCAAAGTCACAATGCATTAATTTAGTCCATTAAATCCATTAAAGATCTGGATAAAGGCTCTGTTACATAACATCGTCCAATTCTTTACTTTTCAAAACACAGTCCATACAATAACCAATCTGACCCTTAGATTAGGGTTTGTTTGGTCTTAAATAGTCTACCCACACATGTTTGGACCCCTAGGTTAGGATTAGAACACCATTAAATACATTTCCTAAATTTTAGGAAATATTTTAATGACAACTTTGCAAAGTTAAAAAGATGTCATGAGCAACTTTTACAACTTTTGCTCAATTTATGTTCCACTAACCTAGCTTGCTCAATTAGACTCTAAATCATTCCATCAGACCTTAAAACACTTTAAAAAATAAAAATAAAAAAATTTCCTCTCCAATTTGGGGTCTTGCCCAATGTTTGACCAATGTTGACTTTTCCTAGCACTATAAATATTAGACCCTATTGGACTACCCCAAAACATGACTCTTGAGACCCATACCTAACACACACCCTTCTAAGAAAAAATGGGACTTTACCACTAGTCCTTATTACCATTTTGGCTGGATAAAACAACCTACAAACAAAAATAGATTAAGATCTTGATTAAGACCTTAAGCTTCTCCTGCACCAAAATATAAATGTAGTTGAAAGTTAGCTAATGTGAAAATATGCTACCTTTTATTGGCTTCTATCCATGATTGCCAAATCTCAAAAGAGTATGTTAGATTTGTTAGGAATAATACAACTGAGATGGGGTGAGTGAATCCGTTGTATGCCAAATAATTAATCTTTAAACTTTAAACCAATTACTTAATGTAATTCTGAAGACTTCAAGAACAATACAATAACACAATTATTTTGTTGTTGAGCGAACACTGTTAAGGAAAAAAATGGTAGGAATTAGTACCCACAAATAATGTACTAGAAATAGTATATGCCTGTTAGAATATCTAGCCCTATGAAGAGCTAATTATTACATCTGATACATGTCTTGGTTAAAGGAAAAACCCTGCCAGGAGTCTTATCAACCCTGTTAGAAGTTGAATGAAATGATGAGATCACTTTCTGAGCACGCGACTATATGTGAAGGATAAATTCACCTTCTGAAGGTTGAACCCACCTTCTGGACTCACTGTCCAAAAGAAAGTATAAAAGTATACTTATAAGAGTGAAATGATTGTTAGAAACTTGCTTTTCCTATACAGTTCCAATGAAGTGCAATACAAATATAGGGTATGTGGAGGATAATGATATGCCAAACTACGCCCTTAAGTTGCAATGACAATTCTGAAAATCGGGGTTAGGAAAGTTGACATAAAAATTGGAACAAGTTACCAATATTATATAAAAAAATATGTGTAAGAAGAGAATCTGTAGAAAATTAAAATTAGTTTCTAATCTACTAGCCCTTTATTTATAAAATAGATTCTATACAGTGAAATTTTAAATTTCAATGCAGTAGTATGAAAATTTTAAAAAACATATAAGAAGTAGATGTATGTCTGACTACCTTAAACAAAATGAAATGATAATATTTTTTTATAAAATTATAGATATAGGTAGTACGCTCATGTTCGGATGTGAAATTTTGTTTTTTAATGTATTTTCCAAATAAATAATTAATTATGATTTTTCTACTACAAATTATCTAGGATATTAAAAACCTCGTGCCTAACCACCTTAACTTAGTTTTAACTTCATCAAATTAAAAAAAAAAAAATTTAATATAGTAGACAAATTATAGAATGTGACTCATATTTCATATTTCAAAAATGTTATACCATTTGATAGATATAGGTATTTTCCAATCAGTGCATCAATCAAGACTGAAAAGATAAGAAGTAAGTGTATGTCTCACCACCTTAAACACAATCAAATAATAATATTTTTTTACTAGATTCAAGATAAAAGTAGTAGATGCATGTCTGGATATGACGCATATTTATTTGTAATTTGTTTCCAAGTAAATAATTAACTATGATTTTTCTTCTACAACTTTTTTAGAATATAAAAAACTTTTGTGTCTGACCACCGTAACTCAGTCTCAACTTCATCAAATTGAATTTTTTTTCTTATTATATTTTAGTAGGTGAAGCATAGAATGTGACACATGTTTTAGATTTAAAAAATGTTATACCATTTAAAAGTTATAGATTTTTTCAATCAGTCTACTAATCAGGACTTGTTTTTCACATCGCCACTATTTGGCATACCATGATCCTACACATACCCTATAATCACTTCTCTACATCCATCAGAACTCACATCCACATGCTTGCAACATCCAATATGTCCAATCCATACTCTTACACATCAAAACACTTATTTCCTATAGACAAGTTACAACAAGCAATTAGGTCATCCTGTTAAGACTTCCCCAATGTGCAAATAATTACATAGACCCTTTCTAAGATATAAAAGCTACCTTACACAAGTAAATAACAAATACAAATAATAATTAATGTGAAAATATTAATAATTCTTGCCCGCCAATCACTAAGCACGTTACATCTCTATAGTCAGACACAAATAGGTCTTCGCTAGTCAACACGCCTCAGATGATGTCATTACAAATCCGACATCCCAAGAATCACAAAGAAAGTTATCTCATGTATATTTTTTTATTCCTTAAGCTCGCATGTCATAACTCATGCTCATATCCAAGTTATCCCAAAAACTCAAAGACCATCTCTATCATAATCCTCTGTCACTACACTCTAAACCTATTCTTTACCAAAACAAATATAACTCATGAAAATACCAACCTAAGATCAAGAAACCTTAGACATATGGTATAAAATCATCCCTCTACACAAATATATGTTTACATACTATCACATTTCATACACTATCTGTACACACCTATCGATCTCGCATGTGCTTGTGATAACGAGTCTTTCTGAGACTTCTATTATATCCAACTGAAACATATGTTGACATCAATGAAAAAAATAAATGTAAACACCTCAAAAACAAAAATTCCAACAAGATTTACAAAGAAAGAGAAAACATAAATAACTAGGATATAACTATCATTACTTAACGTAAAAAATATTCATAACCACTCTCGAGGGAAATCTGACTGTTGGTGCATGTACATAGATTTTCTTGTTTGAAAAATAATGGTTAGATGAAAAGTGAAAATGGTTTGTATTTCTTAATGGATGTATAGATGAACTTTAAAGATCCTATTTTTTGTTATGACATGATTTTATTGTTCCATATTTCTCTGCTATTTGGATCTGTAACTTTATGTGTGTAGGTACTTAATAAAAAGGTAAGAAATCCTTAAATCTTACTACTCAAATTTTAGTTGAAGGGAATATAATTATAAAATTATATTTGAATAAGATCCTTTGATGTAATTTTAGAATCTGATAGCTATCTTGTTTCTTGATAGCATTAAATTAAATATACATTTTTTAAACTTTGAAGCTTGTGCAACCTATCTTGTAACTTAATCCTAAATCTTTCACTCGTGTTTGGTCTTTTTCCCTCTCTTTGTCCTTTAGATATTCATTTCGTTCTTCAACATCTATCCAAATGTATTGGCCCTTTCACTTGTCTCTACTGTCTCTATTTTTATCATATATCAAATTCAATTAAGATATACAGTTCTCAGGTATTAATGTGAATCATTCATAAAATGCCATCATTTGACTACAAAAATTACAGCCAAAACCTAGGAGTGAAAAATCCCTCAAACCAATTACAAACTTGGTGTTATTAATAAGATTGAAGATAGCCATACATTAGAATAGAGGGAACCTAATCAAAAGACAGTTCATAATTTAGGCAATTGTTATTACAATCATCTTCCCTCTAGATAGTATTATCACTTTTAATTTTCTAAATAAAGCCATCCACAAAATGCATCCAACTTTTTCAAATGTAAAAGCTAATAAATAAATATGAGTACAAAATATTGGTTGAGTGTAGAAAGGAATATCAATAAAAAGGAGTAATCAGTCATGACTCTTTGTAGTAGAAAAATAATGTGTGTATGGATATAAGTCAAATTGAAAGGCAAAGACATGGGAAACTACTGAAGATACCTGAAACAATACTGGACATTCATAGTCTCTTCTATAGATGAGTGTTAAAATAACATTTAAAGTAAATTAATATTTTTGGAACATTTGTATAATCAATAATTACTATTTGGGGCAATCCAAATGATAAATATCTTCCGCCCTCTTCTGCTACTACTCTG
>MU228213.1:419104-468188 GCA_018584345.1 Thuja plicata
ATCCCCTGATATTTTTTTGTGAATATTGTACTTTGTTATATTATTAATAGTAAAGGCCTCTATTCATCAAAGTAATTAGTGTCTGCATGAGGTATTCCTGAAGGCTTGATACATTCCATTACATGTGAAAAGGAAAAAGTTGAAAACAAGAGCTACAAAAGAGATGCAAGATGTAATTTGATGCATTAAAATCAATAGCAATTGTTTCATTCTCTGATCAAAGTCATGCATGATTAATTTCATGAAATAATATGGAGAGAAAAAACAACTCTATTGATAAAAATCTCAGTGTTTCCAAAATGGAGCCTGAAAATCCCTACAAATGCAAATACCAGTCTGCAAAAAGGTTTTTAGTTTGTTGCAACAGAAATTTGTAGCAAGTCCAAATTATGTACAAAAATGAAATGGTTCTTTACCAACCTTAAAAGAGATACAAAACCATTCAAAATAGTAGCAAAGGGCTTCTAGCAGTGAAGCTTCACATATTCTCGGTAATAAAGAAGTGATAGTTGTCAATGAAGGTCAGTGCATGAATTTGATCAAATCAAATCAAGTTATTTTAGTTGTCGTATTTCAAAATTATTTTATCTGAATGTGAATCCTTTTTGGCTATGTACAGATCCATTGGTATCTCATAAAAAATTCATGATAATGCATGTCAATAACCTTCCTCTTTTTAAGAGTTTAAGCTTTAAATTCATACTTCTAGATAATGTGGTTAAGCAATATTTTTCTTTTTAAAAGTTTACACTTTAAATGCATACTTCCAAATAATGTGGTCAAGTTGTATTTATTATTATAAAACCCATGTATGGTAGAATTGTGATTCATTTACTTTGTTTACATCTATCATTTTATATTGATTAACTTTATTTACATATAAATGACATTATATTTTATGTGCAAGTTTGCATGTAGTGTAATGACATTATTAGTAGTTGAGATTATAAGAGTTGGGCATGTTTGAAACAAATCGGCCTTTGTCACAGTTAAAATATATAGGGTATAAGCTTAAATGTTATCAATGATGAAAGATATCACATAATCTCATCAAATCAAAATGAGGCACTTGGACAACAAAATTGTTTATGATATATTCTATTTCAAATGTAAAAAAAGTTGTTTTTGTATGCTTTTCTATGCTTATACTCTGCATAGTGTTGAGAAGTGAAGGCCAACAGTCCCTTTTGTCTTTTCCCTCTTCTTATGATTCTACATATTGGAAGACTCTTGATTGTAATATTGTAGGAAGACTTTATATTTGTTGCCTCTGCTCATTTGTAACTTGACCTTTTACATTAATACAATACTCTGTAGTCTGGATGTAACCACATTTGTGGTGAACTAGGATAAAAATTTGTGTTGTTTATTTGTCTCATCCAATTTGCATTTTTTGTTTATTCTTTCACATTCGAATCCTTTCAATTGGTATCATAGCAAGGACTTCTCTTGGGCTTGTGAAGAAAAGATGAAACAGTGTTTTAGGAGGGTGTTGGGTGATCAGTTGCAGCAATGGTTGTACTTCAAGTGGGAGTTTGTTGAGAAGTGAAGGCCAACAGTACCTTTTTTATTTTCCCTCTTATTATGACTCTTTGTATTCGAAGACTATTGATTGTAATATTTTAGGAAGACTTTATATTTGCAGCCTCTGCTCATTTGTAACTTGATCTTTTACATTAATATAATACTGTGCAGTCTGGATGTAACCACATTTGTGGTGAACCAGGATAAAACTCTCTGTTGTTTATTTGTCTCATCCAATTTGCATTTGTTATTTATTCTTTCTCATTTGAATCCTTTCACATACACTGTCTATAACTTGGAAGATGAATGGAATACAAATTTATTGCATCTAAACATTGTAAATTTTTCACTCGACGTGATAATGGTCGGTGCGACTCTCTATGGGGATTAAGTTATATTGTAATTTTTTTTGTTTAAAATTAATTGAGATTTAAAAATATAGTAAAAATAAAACTTAATCCCCATAAAGAGTCACACCGACCATCGTCATTTGTTTGACTAAGTGAGTGGATGCAGGTCCCAACTCAGGCGACCATAATGTTGGCATTAAGACCGTTTAAGAAGCTTAGAAAATAATCTTGATAAAAAAATGTTATAATATGTTAATGATAGAAAGAAAATATCTGTTTATTAGCAATTTATTAAATACTAAAATGAATTCTCAATAATTTGTTAATTATATTCTATATTTTCTATTAATTTTGTTTTTCAAATTCTACTCTATAGGATAATCTCCTTCAGTAGAGAAGCTTGGTCTTTCTCATCAAGAAAATCTTAAATCAAATTGTGATATTTCTATCAAGATTCAACTATGTAGTTTTTGGAAAACAATTCACTGACCCACATATAATAACATTGACTTCATAACAAGGTTTTTACCAAAAATAATAGTCGTAGCAAGATCCTAGTTGATGCCTTTTTGACACTACCGCTTTCAAACACAAGTTCTAAGCATAAAGGTGAATTGATTATTTGAATCAAATTCAATAAGGCCCCGTTTGTTTGACACCCAAAATCAGGTTTTGATGCCCAAAATCAGGTTTTGGGTTCAAATCCGCTGTTTGGTTCGTCAAAACGCAATTATGATTTTGGACTGAAAATCTGATTTTGGCTCAAAAATGAGCGGCACCATCTTCTGGGTTTTGAAATCCTATGCATATAAACCGTATGCATACATTCAAATTTGAAATCTGGGAGCACACACGACATTACTGGGCACAAAAAATTTCAGAGCATTCCCATAGAAATCCAGAGCATCCCGACATATAAATTCGGAGAAAAAGCTTTGTGCAGAGAGCAATCCAGCAAACATTCAAGAGCACGGCCCATTTGGCGAACCTCCTTCCCACGGGAACAGTCCTAGCATTCCAATTCCTCTGCCCACTCTTCTCCAACAGCGGCCACTGCGACGGCAACAATCGTGTCTTGACAGAAAATCTTCTTCTCCTCTGTGGAATGTCCTTCTTTCTGGTCTCTTTCACTGACAGTTTCAAAGGCCCTGACGGGAATATTTACTACGGTGTGGCAACTCTCAGAGGGCTCTGGACTTTTGATTATGTGGGTAATGGCGTTCCCATTGAACAGGGGAAGTACAGACTGAGATTTATTGAGTTTGGGCATGCAATAATGTTTTTCCTACGATATTATTTGATCTACGAAATATTCCAAGGGTGCCAAGGTCGCCAAGGTGTATTCGATCTTGAGGACACATGACATTACCATTATTCTCGGTTCCAATTCTAATTTTAAAATTGGTAACCAAACACAAAACCTTATTATCTTCTGGGTCAACCAAACAGTCCAAATTATCTTCTGAATACACAAAATCGAAATTTCAAAACCTTATTTTGAGATAATAAGGTTTTGAGTCAAATTCCAATTCCTCAACCAAACGGGGCCTAAATATATTTTCAATTTCAAGGTTTAGCAAGATCCTAGATGATGGACTTTGCAACTACCCCTTTAAAAAACAAGTTCTAAGAATCAAGGTGAATAGATGCTACAAATCGAATTCAAAAAAGATAATTTTATGTTCAAGTTTTAGAAAATTTGCAAGCGCCAAAATCAATTAGATTTTCATGAAAGTGAAATTGAACATGCAGATTGTTTTGTGCATATTTTCTTTTTCCAATGAATATTGAAATATTAAAAAACTAATAAAATAATTGATACCATCTAGAATAAACAAATTTGATATCTGAAACTAAATATTGTTTATTTATTTTAATATATTTTAAAATTCTTGTCGATTAAATAATTTATAAGAGTGCATAATTATTATAACTAATTATTTACCATAAAGTTTATTAAAAATACAAGCTTGTATTTTTCTCTTCAAAATTCTATTTAGTTTTATTTGATTGTTAAAATTTAATGTCTATGTTATAATTAATATAAGGTAATATTAATATTCTTTTACAAAATTAGGTAAGTGTATTTTTATTTAAAAAATATCCATCAAAAGAATTAACATATCAATATTGCTATTATAAGAAAAGAGTATACATTGAACCATGTTCAAGGGAGCATACCAGGAGGAAAGAACCAGGTGAAGAAAACCACTATTTGTAGCTCCTGATGCAAACCTAAGACCTAAGACATAGTTAAAGATATTTTACCCAAGCCCAACTACAAGAAATATTTCCAAAATTTTATTTCAGAATTACATCTGAGTGCAAATTTAGAATTTCCTAAGCTACCCCAAGTAGAAGAATAAGAAGCAGAATCTCATAAATCAATCGAAGATGTCGAATCCTAAGAATTAAAAATGATCTTTAGGAGGATGTGACTGCCGCTCGTGAGGTACATAAGAGATGTCCTAAGATGAAATTTCCACGTATAGTGGAGAGATAGGTAAATTTTAATTATATTTATAGTTATTATATTTAAAAAATTATATTGTCCAATACATAAAGTTCATCAAACAATTAAGAGTTTCAGGGAAACTATTATACTGGCATACATAAAGTGATGTATATTTATAAATAGTATAGAAAATATGTCACATAAATTCAAAGTAATTGTTAGTATGCAAAAATGATTTCTTTTAGCATATATTATATGTATATTAATTTTTAAACTAAAGTTTTTACAAACACTTACCGTAACACTTCATATTTGCATTTATAAAATCTTTCTTTCATAATCATTAGTAGAGATGGTAGGAGCTAGTTCCAAGATTAGATTTGTAAAAGAACCAACTGCCAACATATTTATAGATCCAAATTTAATTATCTAATGAAGGTGCAATGACCTTTCTTAGGATTTCTTAATTCTATGTAGAATAATCAAATAAATAAAAGGTGGGAGAATTGAATATTAAGTGTCATATGTGTTAGAACAACTTTTTGTTCGTACCTTGATTTGCCATGGACTATAGTTTCTCATTTTTACACTAACCAAGAAGTTCTTATTTTTTAATACCTTTATCAATTTGACTTCCATTCTGACAATTCATACAATTAATTATTAACAATCTTTCTAAAATTAATTTCATTTGAGTCATAATTTTTTACTATATCATTCATTTAAATCCAACTCTATTTCTCTTCTCTATTTGCAAGAAAACTTGAGCTAGGAAGGAGTACAAATTATCTTTTATTGGTATTGAAGAATAAAATTAGAATAGAATATTCATTATCTTCAAGAGTGTCTATTATTGTCTTTTTTATACCCATGAATTAAGATAAAGTTCCATTTATACAGAGGTATAATCATATGCCCTTTTATAATTATTTTCTTCCATCTATTTTCAAGCTATCCTTAAGGAAATATATGTCTTGGAAAGAAGGGATGAAAAATCATTGTCTTTAGTAGAATATATTGCCTTATGTCAAGCAACTATGAAAAAAATCATGCATAGTTTAACATTGTTAACAATTTTTATGGAATAATATGCATTACTATTTTTGAGGATACTATACATCCAATAGAGGACAATGAGTGATATTTTATTTCTTTGACCATCATACAAAAATTGTATGGAGACATTGGATCTTCATTTAAAAGTGATGTTACCTTGAACAAGTAGGTTCTTATGGATGATACTTATATTTTTGTTCCCTCATCTCATGTGATCACATCCTTCTGGGATGATCAGTTTATTGATAAAACATCAAAACTTGTTATGTCCTTAAAGTTTTGAGTTTCGTCACTAAAAGATTCTAGTGATTTTTTGTAGAAATCTCATTTATATCTCATAGATTAAGTTTATTATAACTCATTTCTACCAGACATTACATCATTGTTTGTAGAGGCCCACATTATGAGCATGGATAACACCATTGAGGACCTTCATATCCTCTTATATGATCACTCCAATGAAGTTGATTCATTCTATTTTGATGTTATGGGTGAAGCTTTAGACCCTCTTGTTATCTTTTTGACTATATTTACTTCTATCATGGTAGTATTGGATTCTCATTGGTCTAGATATCAACAGGAATCTTTGATCACTATTCCTAAATATTTTATGGTACTTTATTTCTTTAATAAGATTTTTTTACAATTTTGCATTGCATTCAAGATAGTTGAGCAATATTTTAAGGAATCATCTTTATTTCCTTAGACTATGATCTACATTGTTATTTATAAAATTCTAATTTTTTATCCTCAATAGTGTGGCTTAGAATGCATAATTTTATTATGACAACTTTCAACATTGACATTGAAACTACTCTAGATCTCTCAAATGAATCATTAAGAATTTTAATTCCACTTCTATCTAATTCCTTATGTTTGTCGACCATCTTATACATTCATTTTTTAGCATCTACCATCGTTTGCATAATATGGGTGGATACTTGGTCCATCCAATTTAATTCCCTGGATTCACACTTCTAGGCAATTTTTTTTGTTTATAGTTAATAAATTCCATTAACAAGGGTACTCACCACAAAATTATAAAATATGTAGTATGAAGTAATTGCTAAACCTCATTTCCAACTTTTCTCTCATACTCTTGTCGCAAGAGAATAGTTTCATATTATTCACATATTTTTCTTTGACTCTTTTTTTAATTTTTTGTTCTTTAATATAATCTTCCTAATCTAGATCATCTATGAATGCATAATTAGAGAGAGGTGTTTGACCAAGGGATCATTTTTTTTTTAGTACAAGCTAGTTCAAAGTAGGAATAATCACAATTCACGTCTTTTTGACATTGAATAGTGAACCATACAATATTTTTGTAGGATGCGATGGGTTTGAGTAGAATAATTTTAAAGTTATTTGGAGGGATTGGTTACCTTGTGATCTAGGATTCCATTTCCACTAGGTAAATTTTTTTTTAAAAACTTCTAATTTGAATAGGGTGTAGAGGAATGGTCATATTGAAAATGAATACAACTATTTAAAGAGATATTACCCTTGTCAATTAATTTAATCTAAGACCATCTATTCTTCATAAAGGATATATATTTTCAAATATACTTATCTAAGTTGATTCATTCACAATTTTTTTTTATAAAACTCGGGATATATTCACCTTTAGTTTCATCAAAAGCATACATAAAAGTTCCCACAAAATTGCCAATTTTATAAAGACTCAATTAAAAAAAATGTTTAGTGGTAGGATGAAAGATTAACCTAAATAGTGATTGTTGTAGAGGATTCAATGTAGGAGGTCAAAGAGGGGTATTAGGATTTGAATGTAAACAACAAAAAAATTATCACAAAATCATAACCCCAATACTAAAATTACATAATCTAATTCTTCAATTTTATAATATATGGTGAAGAGGCCCTACATAGATGGATTATCTAGTTCCTTAAGAACATGCAACCATTTCATAATAGATCATTTGTGTTGTTGATGAATTTTTTAAAACATAACATAAATTTGCAATGAATGATTATTACTTCAAAGAAATTTCCATAAAAAGAAGAAAATTATCTATATATAAAGTAATTTTAGAGATGTAAGATACTGTACTTGGTAAATTGAATACTCAGTTATATAGGGTATTCACAATATAATGTGTGGTGGTCTTGTGTAGGGTTTCCAAAGTATCAACGGTTTTATAAATAGGTACAAAACCTTGAGACATTTGAAGGTTTTGACTTCGACATAACATCCAAATACTTTGAAATAGTATAATTTTATCACATGATCGAACAATATTTTCCCTTACGAAATCCAAGACATATTCGACCCTTATAGGATATATATTTCTCCTAAAACATGGCATTAAAAATATATTATGTAGAATCCCCTCTATATATACCAAAATTTTAAATAGAGTTTTTAATGTAAACTTTATTTTTAGTAAATGAATGTATAAAAATTCTACTTTGTATAATGTATATATGTAGATCCAGTTGCATATAAATAGATTGTATAATACCATATAATTTTATAGAATTTCATAATAATTATTTAAATCAATTATAATACTTGAAAAAATTCTAATTTAGAAGCTATAATAACTTGTAGTTCCCTGTTGATTAAACCTTGATGTGAGGACAAATACTCATCAATCATAAAAGGTACAAAAATCATAAGAGTTCTACTAATAAAAAATATGTAACATAATTTTCAGCCCTCATTATGAGCCTCTCACTAGCTATCCTGAATTAATAGTATATTAACCCTCTCTTAGTCATCTAACCCAAATTAGTTATTGACCTATTTCTTGTAGTAGGGTCTTATATTAATTGAAAAAAAAATCATTAGATTCAAGTGGCACATTTCTATATAGAGAATCCTATTGCTCTACTAATAAGTTGTAAAATAGACAAATAAGGGAAACTAGCAATTATGTTAAGTGGAATCCTTTATTGATATGAAGAAGGGTAAGAATATTATAATGACATTTCTAGAAACTATTTATTACATGTTTTCAAAAATTTCATGCATATAAGTAGGGAGGAAAAACGGAATAGAAACTAGAGTCAAGAGAATAGAAAGGACCAAAGAAATATAACACCTCCAAATTGATCTCAAAGCTCTTAGCCTATAATTAAAAAATATCAACTAAAAATATTCAATCTCGCCTTTTCTATTGGACACAAACTCATATAATGGTGGTAAGACATAAAATAGTGAGTTCATTCATTATTAATAGTCATGACATAGGTCATCATGAAAAATTATGTTGTTGTTCTTATTCTTGATGATGATGATGATGATGATGATGATGATGATGATGATGATGATGATGATGATGATGATTTTTAGTTGAGAGATTTTTCCTCTCAAAAATAACATACCTATTAACCCTTAAATACCCATAATGAGAAGACAAACTTAAATAATAGTTGGAAAGACTATCATGAAATTGATAGCTTTTGTCTAAATTTTGAGGTACAACTCCCTCCATGAATGATATTCAATTAACTAAAAAATGATTATGTATTTAATCATAAGATACAAAGGCTATTAACGTTCATCCATCAACATGGAATAAATGCAATTATAAGTTTTAAAACCTAAGAAAGAAACAAATTATTGGTCAACAAACCACCCATTCAATCTTCTCCTAATCAAAGAGAAATTGAAAGGAGATTAAACATTTCAACTCCTAAAACATAGCTACATCAAAACCAACAGATTTGTAATGCTCTTATACACTTGACTGGATAATACAAGACAATACTCAAAAATGTGAATGAAGCAACTGACTGATTGATTTCGATTAAAGAAATAAATATTCAGACCAACATACCTGATGTATAAATTTCTTTATTTTCAAATACATATAAAAAAAACAACCAGAATATTATTCTATCCTTGCATTTCAATCAAGCTTCTCAAAAGTAAAAATCTGTTATTTCCTTCCTATTCCCCTATTACAATTTTAGAATTAGAAAATTTGTCTTCTTCATGTAGCCAACAAACCTGTGTGAAAAGATGAACCCCATTTCTTGGAAATTATTGAGATGGATGATAAAGTGTCACATGAATTTAGGAACCATTGCAAGGAAAGCATTACCCATGTTTTAAAAACCAAACTAAGTATTGAAGATGATCTCACGTCTTCTCTTTTGTGGAGAAGTGTTTGTGTCAGATTTCACAAGCTAAAAGAGTTGAAAGAAAAGTCGAAGTTGTTACAAGAATGTAAGAAAAGGGTATCATAGTATAATGAGGAATTAAAGGTTGATGATGATGAGGATATAGTCATCCTGGTTTCATCCCTCTATTCCAATTAACTTTTTATGAATTAATGAGAGGTTTAACAAGAAACAACTCAGCCTCATGAAAATCAAACAATGGAAATCAAGAATGACCATGGCAAAAACATAGAGCCTATGAATAGAAATGACCAAGGTTTGTTGGTGTCTTTATCTCTCCCATAAATGAAGACTTTTAGTTTTGAAAATATGGAAAATCATCTTATTTTTAAAGGTATAAAAGATTACACTTTTTAGGTTTACATGCAACCAGAATATGAGTCTTTTGGTTTTTCAAAAGAAATTGATATAAATCATTCTTTAAAAGTCTGTGATGAGTCTATTGTGCGATATTTTCATTTTGAGAATAAAGAAATGTTATGCCTCTCTAATGGATCTTTTGTTGACAAGAGAGTGAAACCATGCTCTGGAAAAAAAAAATTAGAATCTAAAAATTTGATTGAAAATTAAAATGTTGCATTAAAATTGAAGCAAGATGATGGTCAAGCTAGTGATATGGTGCAGCCCCAAGAGACCCCAAGAGATGATGGACTGTTTGGAAAGTTTTCCTTTTTGTGAGAAGGAGATCATAAATCAGTTATTTCCATCCATTGAAGGAGAGAATGCTTCGATACAAAATCTAGGTATTGATCTAACTTATGTAGAAAATAGTATGTTGGTAGAAAAGTCTTCATTCCACTTCCCTCAGTCTAATGTTACTGACTTAAACCATGAAGACAAAGTTGAGAAATATAATAATATGTCTAGAGAGTTAGATGAAGGAAATATTAAATCATATGATTTTTTTGAGAATGATTTTATTTGTGATCGAAATGAAGAAGATAGTTCTATTAGAATTGATCTCATGTTGCATTAAACTTGAAGCAAGATGATGGTAAGGCTAGTGATCTGTTGCTGCAGCAAGAGCTGATGGACTGTTTGGAAAGTGTTCCTTTTTGTGAGAAGGAGATCATAAAGAAGTTATTTCCATCCATTTAAAGAGAGAATGCTTCCATAGAAAACCCAAGTATTTATTTAACTTATGCAGAAAATAGTAGACTGGTTGAAAAGTCTTCATTCCACTTCCCTGAGTCTAATATTTCTAACTCAAATCATGAAGATGAAGTTGAGAAATATAATATTGTATCTAGATATTTAGGTGAAGGAAAGAGTAAAGCATACATACTATTGGTTTGATAATTATTTTATTTTTGATAGAGATGAAGAAGATATTTCTATTAGAACTGATCTCATGTTGCATGAAATGTCTCAGTACTCCAAGATTAATCCAAAGGCTAAAAATTCTTTTTGGAATAATTATATTAAAATTGATGATTGTGAGAATGTTGCTACCCCTTTTTTACAGATTTATGAACATCATTTTTTTAGCTAAAAGTTGAAAATTACTTGGGAAATGATGTGCAAAAATCCCAAGAAAAATCATAAATTTATAATGAGTTTTGGCTCTTTCGGCATGATTATTTATTCACCAACTTTCTCCGTACAACTAGTTTGGTTCTCAACATTGAGGAGGTTTCTAGAAAATAGTGGTTTTGGATTACTCCACCTTCATCATAGTCTATTTCTTTGAAAGGGATCCTAATATCATCAGCCTATGGATGGTTTTGTGTAAGTAATCTTTAGTTCTAGCCCTTCTAGTGGGAGTTTCCTACCTAGGTATATTTCTATAAATGAGATTTGGTTGTGCTAGTTTTTGTTATTCTATTACTCTAGTTGTTTTGGTGTGTTTCCCTAATCCCCTTTTCTCTATCTACAAAAAGCTCCCTATTCTTAGATTTGAATCCGCTACCCAATGGATTAGGTACTGGTTTCCTTAACCATAGACTTTTTTGATCCTCTGTGTCCTTTCAGTCCACATCCCTAGTCAGAGGAAGCTATTGGCTTTCCTATGGAACCACCAATTTTAAAATTCAAGCCCCCAATGTCAATAGTGATCATTTGTACATCTGACTTATTTTATTAACTATATTTCTATGAAGATTGTAAAGTGTTGGCGTTGGAAAGATTATTGATATATTGAAGAAAAAGATTCAAGTTCAAAAGATCAAAGATCGAATCCTTAGGTTCAAAGCTATAGGTTCATGTTTGAAAGTTTATTCATTTTGAAGGTTCAGCCACTTGAAAAGATGGACATTTCAAAGTTTCAAATTGGTTCAATCAGTTTGATAGTTCAAGATTCAAAGTTGCATAAGTTTGATAGCACAAATTTATCGAAAGGAATAGATGCATGTTTTTTTAATACAAACACATGATCTGATGATTATGAATAATCCAAAGTGGTAATTGAAAACATAAAGACCCTATTAATGATGATTTCAATGTATAATTAAATTACATTAAAGCTCAGGCATTGACTAATAAACCAAATGAAAGAGTGCAAGAAAAATTGAAGAGGTCTAGTTTTCTACAGTATTATAGACCCGTACTTAGAACCACACAACTTTTGCCTCATATATTTTTTTTCCCAATCACTCCAGTGAAGTAGTGAGAAACTAGATTTGTGCAGACATATAAAAAAATAAGTTAGATCCAATGATAGATTAAAAATTTTGGCCCCTGAACAGAGACCCAATTTAGCTGTCAAAAATATTTTTAATCTGCCCAGCATCAAGAATATTTTATTTTTTACTAATGTATTCATATACCACTTGTTCAAATGTGAGAATCCTTCGTTTCTTGTGGTTAAATACATAATTATTTGGTTTAATTGATTAAATATCTATCTTGGAGGGAGTTGTACCTCATAATTTAGAGGAAAGCTATCAATTTCATGATAGTCTTTCCAACTATTATTTCAAATTGTATTATCATTATGTGCATTTGAGGGTCATTATTTAAGGTATTTTTGAGAGGAAAAATTGTTATCAACTGATGAAGATCTGATAGAGATGATGAAGACCGACTGATACCAGTATCATGATTGTAGAAAAGGTTAGATTAGTTGTTGTTTTGTCATTGATATCAAGCAATTGATTATTTTTTATTATTATGCTACCATATCTTAAGAGGAGAAATTAAATGGGTTACAAATATAGATCAAACAATGATGAAGTAATGATGATATAATTTTTTTCTACTATATTATCAAATCAGTACAATTAATTGATTAAGTCAAAAATTGCAAAGAGTTAAAGTTCTGACTAAAAGAGTTACTTTACCGAGCTAGACAGAGTCAGTTGATAGAAAATTATGTAAGTTAGCCATATTTACTAAGCACCAAAGACGAGTTAGACACTGAGAAGTGAATGAAGATACTTACCAAGTTTTAAAGAAAGTTTTACCAAGTAACAGATATTTATTATAAATGATGATAAGATTGTGTTTAATGCGAAGTGATGATGAGATGGAGGAGGAAATAAATTAAATGAAGTTTTTTAGAAGATCTACAAAGATGAAAATTCAATGAGAATATATAAGGATAATATTAAGTGATTAAACTGAATTATGAGAGTTCCAAGGAAAGTTCATGTTCCTAGGTACAAGTGAAGTGGTTTACCGAGTTGGAATTTACAAAGAAGCTGATCAAATGACAGAGCGCAAATGATGGAAAATCTAATTCAAGATATTAAGAGGCAAAAGTATGGCTACATAAAGGATGAGAAAAAACAAATAAATATGAATACAGTGATGTTAGAAAATTGAACAGAGAAGAAGAAGTTGAAGAGCGACATTTACCGAGCAGAGTAGAGAAACAAAGATTGAAGAATCTATACTTTGAGAAAGATATAAATATAGTATGTGATGCCAGTATTTAATTGAGCATAAAGGATCTAACACAAGGAAATCTATATTTACAGATCAAATTTTATACTGTTGCTTATTAGTATTTGTAATAGAGAAATCTC
Organism: Thuja plicata; assembly: GCA_018584345.1. Lineage (NCBI taxonomy): Eukaryota > Viridiplantae > Streptophyta > Pinopsida > Cupressales > Cupressaceae > Thuja > Thuja plicata. Next base: position 432,604 of record MU228213.1, read on the forward strand.
TTAACCTTGTGGATTTAACTATCCTATTTGTAAAATTTAGAAATAGCTGATATTCCAAAAGATTGTTTAAAGACCTCTAACAAGGTCACTCCTAAAAGGGTGGAGATATTAATAGATATGAATCAAATTCCCTCACAGGGTCACATTTCATAAATATGTTTGTAATCTTTAACATGATAAGTTCTTAACCAAGCATACTTCATAAGGGTACAATTTTTATTGTGGGTCATGTTGGGTCAATTTTAGGTTTCCTGAGTTGTCTTAAGTTTTTTATTCTGAGTGTTAGTTGGTGTGCCTTAGCATCTGGTAATTTCAAGTGTTCTTGAAAATTATTCAAAATATCTATGTCCCTAGAAATTGTGCTTTGAAGATGCTTGAGATCCTTAAACCGTAGGTCTTCTTTGCCTTTGCTAGGGTTTTGGTCTCCTAAAATTTTTCAAAATCGTGCCCCACCTCTTATATTTTCAAGTTGACCTTTGTGCGCATGTCTTTTATGTCTCTTTAAGTCTTTAAGTTTCATGAAGGTTGGCAGTTAGTTCTTTTTATTTAGCAATCTGGCACAATGGTTATCTCCGAGTCTCTAGAGAATTAGTGGCTAGTTGGAAACATTCAACAATTTAGCAAAAAGATTATCTCTAAATCTCGATAAGATCACGATCAAGTTGGTAATATCTGGAGATTGAGTGCAGGAGTAAAGAGCTTAACAAATCATGTTAGTTGTTGGATCTCGTAAAGAAATGGTTAAGTATTTCATTCAAAGATCACAATAATTGTATTGGTGTTGAATCTATGAACATGAGATGAGTTAAGTTAAATGTTAAGAGATTAAGCGCTGACCATTGACCACATCATAGATGTGTGGCTATTGTTGAATCTCTAGATAAATAAAGCCAAGAAGAAATCATTCAGCAATGATGAGAAAGAAGAATGACTTTGATTAGATGTTGATACATGTCCTAGAGGTTAGCAACATGGGTGGCTAGCTTTAAGTCTTAGAATAGGACCTGGGGTTAATAAAACATTCAGCAATTCAAAGATTACTATTATCTCTGAATCTCCAGACTAAATCATGGTTAAGAATCTTATTTAGAGATCATGATATTTCCTTTATCTTTGAATCTTGAAATAAACTTGAGGTTAGATAAAGTCTTGCAAGATAAAGACATCGATGTAAACCAAGATGAGTGGTTGTCACTAAATTTCTTAAAGAGACCAAAGTCAAGATTTTTATTTAGTGACTCAGAGATGTATGTTATCTCTTGATCTCATAATCAAACTAGGGTTAAACAAAGTATTAAGAGATCACAATATAAAGGCTTCTCACCCAATCTCTAAATAGACTTGGGGTTAATAAAAGTGATCAGAGATCTAGCAAGGAACGTCAATCTAGATTCTGATGTGTGGTTGGTGCTATATCTCAGAAAAAATCAAAGTTAGGTCAATTATTCAATGAATTATCGATTATCCTTATCCCTCAACCTTGAAATGGAACCTCAGTCAAAGATAAGTCTCATAAGATTAAATATAGTTCATTGATGCAGTAAAGGATCTGAAGCTTTTGCTTGATCTCGTGATTTAACCCAAGTCAAGAAAATAATTCAAAGACTCAGATATTTCCTTATATTTGAATCTCAAGATCAAACTTGGGTCGAGTAAGCTCAAGTTAAGTTACATTTAGCGATCTGGAGATTCCTATTACCGCTAAGTCTTTGAACAGAAGCGATGGTTAAGACATCATTCAGTGATCTAGAGACACTTCTTATCTCTAAATTTCTAGACTGGGCCTTAGTTAAGTAAAATAATCAGAGATCATGAGATTATTTTGGTCGATGAATCTTTGAATGGAACCTGAGTCAATTAAAGAGTGTTGAGATTAAATATGAATCATTGAACAAGATCCTAGATGAGTGGTCTACACTAGTTCTCTTGATTAGATCATGGTGACATGAGATATTATGAGATTAGGAGATAAAGGTTTTTTCAAGTTAGCATCAGATCTCATAATCCTGACGGTTAGTGTACAAACATTCAACGCAAGAGATAACTAAGGCACTGAATCTCTTTATCTTTGTAGTCATCAGGAAAATATTCAAAGATCTACAGATAGCTTTGTCACCAAATATCATGATGAAAATGGTTAAGTCCCAAGAATTCAGAGATGAGGAGATAGTAAGTCAGCCAATCTTAGAACTTAATCATGGTCGACACAAGCATTAAGAGGTTAAGAGATTGCTCAGTCGCCAAGTCTCAAGATAAACCCCAGGGTTACTAAAGTGTTCAAAGACTGGGAGAAAGCCTTATTTGAATCTCCAGATGAACCATAGTTAGGAAGAGTATAGTGAGATGCTAAAAGATTATTATCACGCCATTTATAGGAAATGAAATGAATCATTAGATTTGAGAAAGATAGGAGATCTTGACAAAGTACAATACTTTGTTAAGCTATGAAAAAGAAATAAAATCAAGCCAATTAGTTCTTGTCTAGGGTTTTTAACATTTTATAAGGTTTTAAAAGAAAAAGTAATGATGACCTTTTTCCATCTATCTTTTCAAATTCAATTACCCGTCAACTTCATACACCGCGGGTAGCACAAAATTGAACTCAATACATGCAGAGTGAATGTTGATATGATTGAGCAATGCCATTCAGAGTTCTCAACTAGATTGTTGCATTAATTTATCAATGATAAATAGACCCAGCGCTTGTGTCTTCTACTTATCAGAACTTTCAGAAGAGAAAAGCAAGAAATTTAGAAGTTACTAAGATTTGTGAAGAAGAGATTTTTTAGAGAGAGATAATTGAAGACAAAATCCTAGATGAGTCAACAAGAATCCAACAAGGCTTTAGCCACTGAGGAAAGTAAGGATGTAGGTGATTAACAAAAAGGGAAGAGGAATTGCTTGGAAGAATTCATCACACTTTTCTGGGGTTCTAATCAGAATAAAAAGGTTAGTGATGAAATTTTCTCTGCCTATATGTCTATTTGTAGAGACTCTATTACCCCAAATTGTTCTGGGTATCATTTATTCAATTACTTTTACAGTAATAAAACTAGGAAAATCTCTGTTTGCAATCCTTGGACATCAAGTCTTGCAAAATTGATAGTCCGAGATGTTTTCCTAGATGTAGATTTGCTAGTTGAGTTGGCTAAGAAGTATGATATAGTCTCTAACACCATCATAAAAAGGATAAAATAGCCCTTGTTACCTTAGATAGGGCTTCTTTTATGAGAGCTTTTGATGTCTACCATCCTTCTTCCACATCAAGTGATTTAAGAAAGCATAAAGAAAAGTATAAGAAAGTGATCAATATAGTTAAGACGTTCATCCTAAATCATATGCCTAGGTCAGGGAAGTATGTAACACCATTACCCAGTGCAAAGAATGCACCTTATGAATTCAAAGACCAGCACTTCTACATGAAGTATCTAGCATATGGGCTATGTAGAGTATTGGACATTATTGTAAATGTGGAGAGAATGCCTACAAATTTTTTGATGATCATCCTAGACATCATGAATTTCCATGTGAACACTAACTTTGATTACATTCAGTTGATGACATATAACTGATTGAATGTTTGATAATGTTATGTTGAAGATGATGCAAGACATTAAATCAGTTAATGGTTTGTATTGTCATTGATGTCAACTTGATATCATCTATATGGTCATATACATAATGCCAAAGAATTCAGAGAATCAATGGAACAAAGGTTATGCTTTTAGCATTGCATAAAATTCAAGTATTCACTAAGTGATAGACCACATCGGTGGAGTGCACACCATTGGTAAAGATAGAGATAAAGTCACAGTGATGCCCGACAAGCAGAAGATAGTGTTGCCCAATGAAGCAGAATCATAGAATGCCCAACAAGATGAAATTAGTGTTGCGCAAGAAGAAAGATCCAATGATGCCTGACGGATGGAGATCCTGAAGCTAACTAAAGTTGCACCAACAGAACTGGCAGTTGTCACTAGCGATAAACTACATAATTGACCAATAGAATAGAGAGATCAGAAAATGACAAAATATCTAGCTGGAAGAGCTTAAGGATAGACTTAACTAGTTGTTTTAATTGTTTTATTTGACAACAGTTAAATAATTTAAAGATAATTTATACAGCTAGCAAGAAGATAACTATGAGATAAATCAGGAGTTAAAGCCATAAATTAATTTGGCTGCATTGTTTTTCACACCAAGAATCAAGAATAAAGAACCAAGAGTTAAGGAATATCATGTATATATAAGAGAAAAGCATAATTCATTTTCATAAGCAATCAGATACACGGAGGAGTGAATTGAAAGAAGATGCTGAAGAGAAACTGTTGAAGGTTAAGCTTCATACAGTCCTGATCAATCAAGCTCAGGGAGAGCTAAACAATTCTGAAGACACCAACGAATAGTGAAGCACAACATCACAAAGTAGAAAGTGTGAAGTACAAAGGAACTAAATTGATACATTGATCAGAGAGGTATTGTAAGTAAATAGATCTGAATATCTGCAATTCAAGTTGCATTAGAAATAGGTCATTGTGTTTCATTTTAACCATTGAAGCATTAAGTCTCTTAACAAAGCAAGACTTAACCGTCTTCTATAATTGAGGTATATCCTAAGAGATTATCAAAAAAGGTTGATTCATGATAGTTGCATTGGTCTTACCTAAAGCCTATTGACAATTTAAGAAGGAGGCTGATTCAAGGATGGTAGTAAGATTAGCGTAAAGCCTATTGACAGTCTAGAGGTTGATTCAAGGATGGTAGCATAGATGCTAGATAATTAGTGACAATATATGTATAAACATCCTCTAACAAGGTAGCACTTAATAGTGTGTTTGTAACCTTTTATAGGGTTGGCTCCTAATAGGGCTCACTTCAGAAGAGTGAAAATTTTGGGTACCGGTCCCAGTGGTTTTTCCCTTAACAAGGTTTCCACGTTAAAATCATTGTGTTATGTGTGTATGGTTTATTACAAAATTTGTTTTACATTTTACACATGCATTTATGGATTTATTGGTATACTCTGCATATTTACTGAGTATCAGTAAATAAGTTTTACTGCTTATCGGTTATCAAGGAGAAGAAGGACAGACAAGGTAAACTGACAGAAAGTTATTTATTTCAAGTATTTCAAAGGCATACATCTTGTAGGGACTTAATAATCTAAGGAGTATTGATTGGTGGATTAAAGTCTAATTGGATAAATTTTTAAGGCCATTGATTCACCCCCCCTCTCAGCTATTACTAACAATTGGTATCAAATCTTTTGTGCTTAGAAGGAAGGTTTCAATACCTAAGTAAAGATCACAAGATGAACAGACGAGATGTGCCCAAGTTGAAAAAGGACAACTTTGCTTCATGGAAAAGAAGAATAAAGCTTCACTTATCAGGTATTGGAAATGATATTACTCAATACTTAGATACTACATATGTGTTTCCTATAGGACAATTGATAGTAGATCAATTGAGAGTAAAGCATGAACATAATTGCATGGTTATAGAACTTTCAGCCTCACTCTCTGATGCTAAATTTGAGGATGTCAAAGATTGAAAAAATGCAAAGACAATGTGGGAAAAGTTGAAGCTTATACATGGAGTTGATGCAAATGTTCTGAGAGCCAAGGCAGAAAGCCTTAGAGGAAATTTTGATGATCTCAGAATGAAAGAAGGTGAAAACATCACATAGTACAGTACAAGAATAAAAGTAGTCAATGCTATACGAGGCATTGGAGGTACACTTGAAGAGGAGATAGTGGTAAGTAAAATCTTAAGAACCTTATTGCCTATATATGCTATTAGAGTCCCTAATATTCAAGAAATTAGAGTAGTAGCAAATAATATAGTCACTCTTGATAGCCTGATTGGTAGACTGATTTCATTTGAGATGAATAACTTTGATAATAGTGTCTTACCAAATTTAGATTCTACATTCAAGTCTTCTATGAGAATAAGAAAATATAGTCAAAGACATTCATCTAGAATAGACAGTGATAGTGAAAGTGAAGAAGAATATCTAGATGAAATTGAAGCACTCATGGCAAGAAGAATGCTAAGAGGCAAAGGTAAATACAAAGGCAAGTTACCACTTGTATGTTTTAATTGTAAAGAGATTGGATACTTTGCTGCTAGATGTCCTAACAAAAGAAAAGAAGACAGAAGTGACAACAGATCTTTTGAGAAGAAATCTAATAGAGGTGATAACAAAGATTATAGAGGTTACTGATGATCAGAAATAAATGATACCCGAGATTACAAGGATAAAGGCAAGAAGGCTAGCTATCTAGCTGCTTGAAAAAATGAAGACAATGACACCCAACCGGATGATGATAATGAGATAGTGTTTGTAGCTATGAAGGATGATTCAGATGAAAATGAAAGGTATGAAGAAACTACAGTCATCTCTAAGATTAGTAAAAAAGATATCTGGATTATAGATAGTGGCTGCAATCACCATATGACCAGTGACAAAGAAAAGTTTAATACTTTTGTATACTATAAAGGTGGTACAGTAAGAATGGGAAATGATTCACCTTGTCAAATTGAAGGTAATGGAACAGTAATGCTGAATAACCTGATTATATGTGAAAATACTTATTGGGTAAAAGGATTGAACTATAATCTGTTGAGTGTTTCTCATCTAAATAATTCAGGTCACAGAGTAGCATTTGAGAACAAGAAGGCAAAGATCTTCAATGAATCAGGAAAACTGATTGGTACTGGTGAATAGACCAAAGGTAACTTATTCTATCTAAACGATACTAACCCCACTTGTTTGATGACCATAAATGAAGACATATGGTTGTGGCACAAAAGGTTGTGTCATGTGAGTTTTGACAACATGATGAAAATAAGCAAGAAAAGAAGTGTAAGAGGCTTACCGACGATGACAAAGCCAGACAACATCATGTGCAAGAATTGTCAAAAAGGTAAAATGACAAAGTCTATTTTCAAAAGAAAAACACATACATCTGATGATATTCTAGAATTAGTCCATACTGATTTATGTGGACCTATGAGGACAAAGAGCTATTATGGAGATAGATATTTTATTCTCTTTGTTGATGATTACTCTAGAATGATGACAGTCATGTTTTTAAAAGAAAAATCTGAAACATTCAAGATGTACAAATGGTATAAGGCTATGGTAGAAAAACAAATTGGAAAGGATCTGAAATGTTTGAGATCAGATAGAGGAGGAGAATTTATATCAGATGAATTCACTAATTTGTGTAATGAGTATGATATAAAAAGACAGGTCTCTGCACCAAGAACACCACAACAAAATGGGATTGCTAAGAGAAGGAAGAGATCAATAGTTGACTTTGCAAGAACACTAATGATAGAGAAGGACATCACCCACATCTTCTAGAGAGAAGCTGTTAGCACTATTGTTTACACACTTAACAAAGTATAATTGAAGAAGGACTCAAAGAAGACTCCTTATGAGCTATGGTATCGTAAAAAGCTCAATGTAAGTTACTTCAAAATATTTGGAAGTCAATGCTATATCTTAATAGGTGATAGAAATGGAAATATTGACACCAAAAGTGATAAAGGTATTTTTCTGAAGTATTCTCCCAAAAGCAAAGCCTTTAAATGTCTAATCAAGGCTTCTAACAAAATAGTTGAAAGTGCAAATGTGAAGATTGATGAATTTGTAGAAAAAAATGAGTTGGAAAGCATAAAAGAACCAGAAGACTACAACAAGTTTGTATACTATGAAGAACCCATAACTCTACCTAAGAAATCGTGCTTAAATCTAGAACAACAAAATGTTGCAACTGACGGTCAGAATGTTGTTACTGACGGTCAGGATAATGATCAAGATAATGTGCAAGGTAATCAAGATAAAGCTTATGTACAAAGAGATGTACCTATACTTGCAAGATATGTAAGAAGGAACCATCCAGAGGACCAGATCATAGGAGATAATAAAGCTGGTACAAGAACAAGAAGTAAGTCTCTAAACTCAATTTACTTAATTTGTGAGTTTGAACAAAAATCTGTCAATACTGCACTAGATAATGAAGAATGGATAAGTGCTATGAATGATGAAATTGAATAGATTGAAAACAACAAGAAATGGTCACTTGTGCCAAGACCAGATGACAAGAATGTCATCAGTACAAAATGGATATTCAGTAACAAACCAAACGAAAAGGGAGAAGTCACAAGGAACAAAGCAAGACTAGTATGAAAAGGGTATGCACAAGAGGAAGGTATAGACTATGGAGAAACCTTTGCACCTGTTGCTAGGCTAGAAGGAGTAATAATTCTACTTTCTTATGCTACATACAAAAGATTCACAGTATATCAAATGGACGTCCAGTCAGCATTCCTAAATGGAATACTTGAAGAAGAGGTATACATTTAGCAACCAGAAGGGTTTGTGGATGCAGACAAGAGGAACATGGTATGTAGACTTGACAAAGCCTTGTATGGATTGAAAAAAGATCCCAGAGCCTGGTATGAATGACTTCATTCCTATCTAACAAGTACTAGATTCATGAGGACTAGTGAAAACAATAATCTTTATTTGAAAGAAGATACTAATGCTAACACTTTGATTGCTGAAATATTTGTTGATGACATCATATTTGGAGGCAATGTTATGCTTTGCAAATTGTTTTCTGATGAGATGAGCAAAGAATTTGAGATGTCTATGTTTGGAGAGATCAAGTTCTTTCTTGGCCTATAGATCATTCAACAAAGTGAAGGTATTTTAATTACACAGTCCAAATACATCAAAGAAGTTCATAAAATATTCAAGATGGAAGATTCCAAACCTGTTGGAACACCGCTGGCTACTGGATGAAAATTAACAAAAGAAGACAAGACAACATGGGTAAATCAGACTCTATATAGCTCAATGATAGGAAAACTCATGTATGTTGTACACATAAGACCATATATTGCACATGCAGTAGGAATTGTTGCTATATTTTCTACTAACCCCAGGGAATCACATATAACTACTGTGAAAAGAATTCTAAGATATCTAAAGAATACTAAGGAATTTGGCTTATGGTATAGAAGAGAAGGAAAATTTGAACTAAAAGTGTTTACCGACACTGATTGGGCTGGAAATCTTGATGTTCGGAAGCGCACAACTAGAGGATAATTCTTTATGGGTGAAAAACTTGTCACATGGATTATCAAGAAGCAAGGATGCATCTCTCACTCTACTACAGAAGCAGAATATGTTTCTACTACTGCAAATTGCTCAATTATTGCATGGATCAAACTATTGCTGGAAGGTATGCATATGAAGATCAAAGAGCCAGTAGTTATCTATTGTGATAACACTAGTACAATAAATATTTTGAAAAATTCAGTCATGCATGCAAAGACTAAACACATTGCCATCAAGTATCATTATTCGAGAGAACAGGTTCAAGAAAAAGAGGTCATACTTCAATATGTGCAATCAAAAGAACAATTGGTTGATATCTTCACCAAGCCACTGCCCAAGGGTACATTTGAGTACCTTAGGAAAAGACTAGGGGTCAAACCTATGTCTATCAGTAAGTAAAAGGACTGAAAGCTGCATTAGCCATATATTATCAGAATATCATTCATGATTGATGCAAGTAGAAGCTAAACTTCAAAGCTACATCTATATATAGAAAGGTATATATTAGAACCAAGCACCAGAGCAAACTGTTATATTGATGATGGATAAGGGAAATTCAAGGAATATATTATGGAGAGAAGAAATTATTTAACAAAATGTTATATATTTGACAAATATTTGTTTGGCATTGTTGTCAAAGGGAGAGAATGTATCCATATTATCATCAGAAACTATTCATTATCAGATTACTCCAAACAGGGAGAGATCATATCAATAGGGAGAGTATTTGTATAAAAGTTTCAAATACAAGACAGAGACATCAAAGAAGAAGTGAGATAAATTGACACCAACAAAGGTCACAACACATCAGAAGAAGAAACAAAGAAAGCTGCAAGAATCAAATCTAAGCTAACACAGAGCTTACCGGTGGTCAAACATGTTTTCAGTTATCAAAAAAAATTGTTTTGTAATTTGATGAATCTCAACAATTGTATTTCATATTGTATGAGAAATAGTATAGTGTGATAATATAGTGTGTTGCCATCAATGCTAAAGGGAGAGATTAATGACATGTAATTGATTGAATATTTGATAATTTTAAGTTGAAGATGATGCAAGACATTAAATCAGTTAATGGTTTGTATTGTCATTAATGTTAACTTGATATCATCTATATAGTCATATACATAATGCCAAAGACTTTAGAGAATCAATGGAACAAAGGTTATGCTTTCAACAATGCATAAAAATCAAGTATTCACTAAGTGACAGACCACATCGGCGGAGTGCACACCATCGGTAAAGACAGAGATAAAGTCACAGTGATGCCCAACGAGCAGAAGGTAGTGTTTCCCGACGAAGCAGAATCACAGGATTCTCGACGAGCTAAAAACAAAGTTGCTTGATGAGAAAGATCCAATGATGCCTGACGGATGGAGATCTCAAAGCTAACTAAAGTTGCACTGATAGAACTGGCAGTTGTCACCAGTGACAAACTACAGACTTGACCAACAGAACAGAGAGATAAGAAAATGACAAAATACCTAGCTGACAGAGCTTAAAGATAGACTTAGCTGGTTGTTTTATTTGTTTTATTCAACCACAATTAAGTAAGAAATTTAAAGATAATTTATACAGCTGGCAAGAAGATAAATACGAGATAAATCAGGAGTTAAAGCCGTAAATCAATTTGGCTGGATTGTTTTTCACGCCAAGAATCAAGAATCAAGAACCAAGAGTTAATGAATATCATGTCTATATATGAGACAAGAATAATTCATTTCTGTAAGCAATCAGATACATGGGGGAGTGAATTGAAAGAAGATGCTGAAGAGAAACTAGTGAAGGTTAAGCTTCATACAGTCTTGATCAATCAATCTAAGGGAGAGCTAAAGAATTCTGCAGACACCGACAAACAGTGAAGCACAGCATCACAGAGCAGAAAGTGTGAAGTACAAAGGAACTGAATTGATACATTGATCAAAGAGGTATTGTAAGTAAATATATTTGAATATCTGCAATTCAATTTGCATTAGAAACTGGTCATTGTGTTTCAGTTTAACCATTGAAGTTAAGTCTCTTAACAAAGAAAGACTTAACTGTCTTCTATAATTGAGGTATATCCTAACAGATTACCAAAAAGGTTGATTCATGATAGTAGCATCGGCCTTACCTAAAGCCTATTGATAGTCTAAGAAGGAGGTTGATTCAAGGATAGCAACAAGATTAGCATAAAGCCTATTGACAGTCTAGAGGCTGATTCAAGGATGGTAGCATAGATGCCAGATACTTAGTGACAATCTATGTATAAAAATCCTCTAACAAAGTCACACTTAATAGTGTGTTTGTAACCTTTAACAAGGTTGGCTCCTAATAGGGCTCACTTTAGAAGAGTGAAAATTTTGGGTACCGGTCCAAGTGGTTTTTCCCTTAACAGGGTTTCCACATTAAAACCTGTGTTATGTGTGTATGGTTTATTACTTTATTGTTGTACATTACACACATGAATTTATGGATTGATTGGTATGCTCTGCTTATTTACTGAGTATTGGTAAATAAGTTTTACTTCTTATAAGTTATCAAGGAGAAGAAGGACAGACAAGGTATACCGACAAATAGTTATTTATTTCAAGTATTTCAAAGGCATACATCTTGTAGGGACTTAATAGTCTGAGGAGTATTGATTGGTGGAATAAAGTGTAATTGGATAAATTTTTAAGGCCACTGATTCACCCCCCACCCTCTCAGTTATTACTAACAATTGGTATGAGAGGTTGTGTTCTTAGAAGGAAGGTTTCAAGACCTAAGTAAATATCACAAGATAAATAGATGAGTTGTGCCTATTAGGGATTTTTCTTGTATGAATCACAGTGCTTGAAATGACTACTTGAACACTATGCCTTCTAATACTAATTTAGATACAAGGAAATCCTAATTGCTAAGGATTAGATAAGATCCTTCTTCATTTCTGAGCTCCACAAATACTCAGATAGGTTTTACCTCTTTATGATTACTGATTACACAGTATATATTAATGTGGACACTGATTTGCTATGTATCTTTGTTAAACCAACTTTTGAAACACCTTGCAAATGACCAAGCATAACCAAATGCAAAGCTTAACCATACAAACCATGGTTGCAAATATACCATAAACCAGTGATACAAGGACCTTCATCCTTCTTCCTTTTAATGAGGGATAACCTAGTTGATTCACTCTCCAATAAATCACTAAGATGGACAATATCCTACTGATATAAGTCCTTAATGAGTTTAGCTCATTTGTTCTAAGTAACATAAGTATATTTAATTGAAATGATTTTGATATTGGATGAAGAACAAACTGCAAACTATACTCTAGACTAGTGCCTATCCCTTGGGCAAAGATTCAATGAAAACATGAATCAGTAGCAATAAACCAATAGAGATACTGTAGAGTTCCTTACAAACTACATGCAGCTAAGATAGAGTGTCTTACAAACTATCCTCTTATATACATACATCTGCATCAAATCCTTATCACAATGTTTTTCTCTCTGAAATCATCTATGAAACTTAGTCCTCTCCTTGAAAGGAACTCATAAATAATTAGACAAACTACCTTGTAGTAGGTGTATTTCAAATGCCTTACAAGTAAAACACACTAGAGCACAAACAAAATGCAAAGAGAGAAGATAATATGAAAGAGGGAAAACTACACTATATTCTATTAATGGATTCTGTTTCAACACATCCATACAATAAGCTTTTAGAATATCAAAGACATAGAAGTATAACTTACAATAGAAATTCATCAGACCAATAGGGACCTGCTCTGGGCATCTGCAGGAAAAAACCAGAATAGAGCAGAGGAAAGGAAAGGAACCATTACAACTGAGAATAGAAGAAGATATATGGAAGAGAAGAAACCCTAAAAATTATGTCTGGCAAACACCTGTCCTTCTCTCAAATTTGATTTTCACTCATTCCTTCTTTTCCAAAAATCTGATCCTTCTTAGTGACTTCAAAAATCTGATTTTACTTGCATTCCAAGTCTTCAAAATATCTGATTGATTTAATAAATTTTTAACTCCACTTGTCTTTTTAAAATCTTATTTTATCCTTATTATAACTCTTTCATTCTGCCACTGAGAATCTTTCCAAATCTGATTTCATTTGCAAAATATCTTTGAAATTTGATCATATTCTCTTCTCAAAAAACCTCCGGGAAAGCTCCAATAAATCTGATTTTGCAAATAAAATATATGTGCATTTTGTCTCTTCTTGCTGTGCAAATTTGATCTCCATAATCTAATCGTCATTCTATCCAAATTTTCCATACTTGTGCAAAAAATCTTATTTCCTCTATGTTAAATTTTTTTCCTGGAATGCATTTTCAAATCTTTGAATAATAAAAATAAAAAATTTGCACTAAACTATAGAACAAACTATACAGATTTAATATTTTATGCAAATCTGATTTTTATATTCCTTTTAATATTCCATGCACAAACTATAACATTTTAAATCATTTTGATTTTGGAATCTATGTATTTTCTCCTTTTACAATTCTATTTTATGCCTTTTTCTCCCAGAATCTACCAGATTTTGACACTTGTCACATGTTGATTTGCTGCTCTAAACTAGCCTTTTAACTCACCTTTTAACCTCAGTCATCTTCTCATCTTTGTCTCTAAGTCTCTTGAACTTTTTCTTAACCTTCCATCCATTTGGAGACTTGGAGACTACCTTTAGTCTCTAAGTCTCTAGATCTTTTTGCTAGCCATGAGTTTGTAGAGAGACTTGGAGACTACCTTTAGTCTCTAAATCTCTAGATCTTTACTTAACCGCACCTTAACTGTACTTTAACCATGATCAACCTTTTTCTCATTGTCTCTAAGTCTCTTGAAGTTTTCATTAACTTTGGTTAGATCTGGAGACTTGGAGACTATCCTTTAGTCTCTAAGTCTCTAGATGATTTTCTTGGATTTGGAGACTTGGAGACTAACTTAACTCAACCATTAACCATGCCTCAACTGTGGTTACTTTATACAATGTAGTCTCTAAGTCTCATAAACTTTTTCTTAACCATGGCTACACTTTAACCATGGTCAAATTTTATAATGTAGTCTCTATGTCTCTGAATGATTTTTCCAACTATGGTTAGCCTTGGAGACTTGGAGACTACGTTTAGTCTCTAAGTCTCTATATGATTTTCTTAGCTTTGGAGACTTGGAGACTTGAAGACAAGGAGACTAACTTTATGCATTTCTACTCCAAAATAATGGGGCCCACTAGAATTTTGAAATTTCAACCATGAGACCCACCAAATGGCCTCTTGTTTCTTTCTTCAAATCATATTCTAAGTGTTGGAGCATATAAATGTTAAAAACTTTCACAACCCCATGCATGTGGGATATATCTTCATGCATTTTTGAAACTTTGTTATTTCTGCAATACTTTGAGAGCCATAACTTTTGCGTTTCAAATCTGATTTGGCTCAAATTTTTATTATAGATTTTTGTCATGGTCGTTTCAAACATATCCAAAATTCAGCCCAACCCAGATCGTCGTTTTTGAGGTATGACCAAAAAATTAGCTGGCTGTGTTCTTGCATTTTCAAAATTTCTGAATGTTTCCTCCAAGTGCTGCTCACAAATGACCATGTCTTCTTGCCTTTTAAAACCACCAATCTCTTCCATAGGCTTGGGCTCCCCTTTACATGGTTTCATTTTTCCCTTTTATAACTTAAAATTTTAAAAAACCTTTGCTTTGCACTGCCAAACTGCACAAATTGTCCTCAAATTTTGATTCACAAACTAATCAAAAAGAGCTCCCAAAATTTGAACCTCTGGAACTTGATTCACCTTTCCACATGGAACATGAATATTCAATTAGCTTTTACTAAAGGTGAACTGATCTATTGGCACCAATTTGCAAAGTTAGCATCTTAACACTTTTCTGATTTTAAATTCGGTGAATATGCATAAACTAGATACATTTTGCAGAAGCTCAAAGTAGGCTAGTTACAACAATTTGACACTATAATCAGCATATGCAAAAAAGGACAAGTGCTCAAAACAAGACATCACTAAATGACTCAAAAATTGAATATGATGATCTGGTATGTCTTCTAATGTCTAAAAAAGAGTGATGAACACCTGATATGCATGAAAAACTTCAGAATTGCATTTGGGCAAAAAGACTCAAAAGTTCTCATAAAGGGGCCAAAATGCAAAATTTTTAACAAGGTACTTAAAAACCTTGTTGTATTGTTGAGTACCAACAGTGCCCAAGTTGAACAAGGAAAACTTTGCTTCATGGAAAAGTAGAATAAAGCTTCACTTATCAGGTATTGTTAATGATATTACTCAATACTTAGATACTGCATATGTGTTGCCTACAGGACCATTGACAATAGATTAATTGAGAGTAAAGCATGAACATAACTGCATGGTTATAGAACTTTCAGCCTCACTCTCTGATGCTGAATTTGAGGATGTCAAAGATTGCAAAAATGCAAAGACAATGTGGGACAAGTTGAAGCTTGTACATGGAGGTGATGCAAATGTTCTGAGAGTCAAGGCAGAAAGCCTTAGAGGAAAGTTTGATGATCTCAGAATAAAAGAAGGTGAAAATATCGCATAGTACAACACAAGAATAAAAGAAGTAGTCAATGCTATAAGAGAAGTTTGAGGTACACGTGAAGAGGAGACAGTGGTAAGTAAAATCTTAAGAGCCTTGTTTCCTATATATGCTATTAGAATCTCTTCTATTCAAGAAATGAGAGCAGTAGAAATTAATACAGTCACTCTTGATAGCCTGATTGGTAGAATAATTTCATTTGAGATGAATAACTTTGATAATAGTGTCTTACCAAGTTTAGAGTCTGCATTCAAGTCTTCTATGAGAATAACAAAATCTAGTCAAAGACACTCATCTAGAAGAGACAGTGAAAGCGAACGTGAAGAAGAAGATCTAGATGAAATTGAAGCACTCATGGCAAGAAGAATGCTAAGGGGCAAAGGTAAATACAAAGGCAAGTTACCACTTGTATGTTTTAATTGTAAAGAGATTGGACACTTTGCTGCTAGATGTCCTAACAAAAGAAAAGAAGACAGAAGTGAAAACAAATATTTTGAGAAGAAATCTGACAGAGGTGATAACAAAGATTACAGAGGTTACCGACGAACAGAAAGAAATGATACCCGAGATTACAAGGATAAAGGAAAGAAGGCTAGCTATCTACCTGCTTGCAAAGACGAAGATACTGACACCGAATCAAATGATGATATTGAGATAGTGTTTGTAGCTATGAAGGATGATTCAGATGAAGATGAAAGGTATGAAGAAACTGCACTCATATCTAAAATTAGTAAAAATGATATCTAGATTATAAATAGTGGCTGCACTCACCATATGACCGGTGACAAAGAAAAGTTTAATACTTTTGAATACTATAAAGGTGGTGTAGTAAGAATGGGAAATGATTCACCTTGTCAAATTGAAGGTAAACGAACAGTAATGCTGAATAACCTGATTAAATGAGAAAATGCCTATTGGGTAAAAGGATTGAATTATAATTTGTTGAGTGTTTCTCAGCTGAATAATTTAGGTCACAGAGTAGCATTTGAGAACAAGAAGGAAAAGATCTTCAATGAATCAGGAAAACTGATTGGTACCCGTGAACAAACCAAAGGTAACTTATTCTATTTGAATGATACTAACCCCACTTGCTTCATGACCAGAAATAAAGACATATGGTTGTGGCACAAAAGGTTGTGTCATGTGAATTTTGACAACATGATGAAACTAAGTAGGAAAAGAAGTGTAAGAGGCTTACTGGCGATGACAAAGCCGGACAACATCATGTGCAAGAATTGTCAAAAAGGTAAAATGACAAAGTCTAGTTTTGAAAAGAAAATCCATACATTTGATGATATTCTAGAATTATTCCTTACTGATTTATGTGGACCTATAAGGACAAAGAGCTATTATGGAGATAGATATTTTATTCTCTTTGTTGATGATTACTCTAGAATGATGACAGTCATGTTTTTAAAATAAAAATCTGAAGCATTCAAGATGTTCAAATGGTATAAGGCTATGGTAGAAAAACAAAGTGGAAAGGATCTTAAATGTTTGAGATCAGATAGAGGAGGAGAATTTATATCAGATGAATTCACTAATTTTTGTAATGAGCATGGTATAAAAAGATAGGTTTCTACACCAAGAACACCACAACAAAATGGGATTGCTGAGAGAAGGAACAAATCAATAGTTGACTATGCAAGAACACTAATCATAGAGAAGGACATCACCCAGATCTTCTAGAGAGAAGGTGTTAGCACTGTTGTTTATACACTTAACAGAGTACAATTGAAGGACTCAAGGAAGACTCGTTATGAGATATGGTATGGTAAAACACCCAATGTAAGTTACTTCAAAATATTTGGAAGTTAATGCTATGTCTTAAAAGGTGATAGAAATGGAAAGCTTGATGCCAAAAGTGATGAAGGTATTTTTCTAGGGTATTCTGCCAAAAAAAAAGCCTTTAAATGTCTAATCAAGGCTTCTAACAAAATAATTGAAAGTGCAAATGTGAAGATTGATGAATTTGTAGAAAAAAATGAGCTACAAAGCACAAAAGAACCAGAAGACTACAACAAGTTTGTATAGTATGAAGAACCCATAACTCTACCTGAGTAACAGTGCTTCAATCCAGAACAACAGAATGTTGCAACCGACGTTCATAATGTTGTTACCGACAGTCAGGATAATGATCAAGATAATGTGCAAGGTAATCAAGATCATGCTGATGTACAAAGAGTTATACCTGTACTTGCAAGATATGTAAGAAGGAACCATCTAGAGGACCAAATCATAAGAGATAAGAAAGCTGGTACAAGAACAAGAAGTAAGTCTCTAAACTCAAATTGCTTAATTTGTGAGTTTGAACCAAAATTTGTCAATACTACACTAGATAATGAAGAAAAGGATAAGTGCTATGAATGATGAGATTGAACAGATTGAAAAGAACAAGACATGGTCACTTGTGCCAAGACCAGATGACAAGAATTCCATCGGTACAAAATAGATATTCAAAAACAAACTAAACGAGAATGGAGAAGGCACAAGGAACAAAGCAAGACTAGTATGCGAGGGGTATGCACAAGAGGAAGGTATAGACTATAGAGAAACCTTTTCACCCATTGCTAGGCTAGAAGGAGTAAGAATTCTACTTGCTTATGATACATACAAAGGATTCAAAGTATATCAAATGGATGTCAAGTCAACATTCCTAAATGGAATACTTGAAGAAGAGGTATACATTGAGAAACTAGAAGGGTTTGTGGATCCAGACAAGAGGAACATGGTATGTAGACTTCACAAAGCCTTGTATGGATTAAAAAAAGCTCCCAGAGCCTGGTATGAACAACTTCATTCCTATCTAACAAGTATTGGATTCATGAGGACTAGTGAAAATAGTAATCTTTATTTGAAAGAAGATACTAATGCTAACACTTTGATTGCTGAAATATTTTTTGATCACATCATATTTGGAGGCAATGATATGCTATGCAAATTTTTTTCTGATGAGATGAGCAAAGAATTCTAGATGTCTATGTTTGGAGAGATCAAATTCTTTCTTGGTCTACAGATCATTCAACAAAGTGAAGGTATTTTCATTACACAGTCCAAATACATTAAAGAAGTTATGAAAAGATTTAAGATGGAAGATTCCAAACCTGTTGTAACACCAATGGCTACTAGATGCAAATTAACAAAAGAAGACAAGACAATAGAGGTAAATCAGACTCTATATAGATCAATGATAGGAAAACTCATGTATGTTGTACAAACAAGACCAGATATTGCACATGTAGTAGGAATTGTTGCTATATTTTTTGCTAACCCCAGGGAATCACATATAACTATTGTGAAAAGAATTCTAAGATATCTGAAGGATAATGAGGAAGTTGGCTTATGGTATAGAAGAGAAGGAAAATTTGAACTAAAAGTGTTTACCGACGCTGATTGGGCTAGAAAACTTGATGACCGAAAGAGCACAACTGGAGGAGAATTCTTTATGGGTGATAGACTTGTCACATGGATTAGCAAGAAGCAAGGATGCATCTCTCAGTCTACTGTAAGAGGAGAATATGTTGCTTCTACTGCAAATTGCTCAAATATTGCATGGATCAAACAATTGTTGGAAGGTATGCATATGAAGATCAAAGAACCAGTAGTTATCTATTGTTATAACACTAGTGCAATAAATATTTCGAAAAATCTAGTCACGCATGCAAAGACTAAACACATTGCCATCAAGTATCATTATTTGAGAGAACAGGTTCAAGAAAAAGAGGTCATACTTGAATATGCGAAATCAAAAGAACAATTTGCTGATATCTTCACCAAGCCACTGCCCAAGGATACATTTGAGTACCTGAGGAAAAGACTAGGGGTCAAACCCATGTCTATCAGTCAGTAAAAGGACTGAAAGTTGCATGATCCATACATTATCAGAATATCATTCATGATGGATGCAAGAAGAAGATGAACTTCAAAGATACATCTATATACAGAAAGGTATATATCAGAACCGAGTACTAGAGAAAACTGTTATATTAAAGATGGATAAGGGAAATTCAAGGAATATATTATGGAGATAAGAAATTATTTAACAAAATGTCAGATATTTGACAAATATTTGTTTGGCATGGTTGTCAAAGGGAGGGAATGTATCCATATTATCATCAGAAACTATTCATTATTAGATTACTCCAAACAGGGAGAGATCATATCCATAGGAAGAGTATTTGTATAAAAGTTGCAAATACAAGACAAAGACATCAAAGAAGAAGAGATATAATTTGACACCAACAAAGGTCACAACACATCAGAAGAAGAAATAGAGAAATATGAAAGAATCAAATCTAAGCTAACACAGAGCTTACCAGCGGTCAGACATGTTTTCAGTTATCAAAAAAAACTGTTTGGTAATTTGATAAATCTCAAAAATTGTATTTTATATTGTATTACAAATAGTATAGTGTGATAATATAGTGTGTTGCCATCAATTCCAAAGGGAGAGATTGATGACATGTAACTCATTAATTGTTTGATAATGTTAAGTTGAAGATGATGCAAGATATTAAATCAGTTAATGGTTTGTATTGTGATTGATGTCAACTTGATATTATCTGTATGGTCATATACACAATGAAAAAGACTTCAGAGAATCAATGGAACAAAGGTTAAGATTCAAGTATTAACTAAGTGACAGACCACACCAGCGGAGTGCACACCATCAGTAAAGACAGAGATAAAGTCATAGTGATGCCCAACGAGCAGAAGATAGTGTTTCCTGATGAAGCAGAATCATAGGATGCTCAACGAGCTGAAATCAGTGTTTCCCGATGAGAAAGATCCAATGATACCTGACAGAAGGAGATCTTGAAGCTAACTAAAGTTGCACTGACAGAATTGGCAATTGTCACTAGTAACAAACTGTAGAATTGATCGACAGAACAGAGAGATCAAAAAATGATAAAATATCTAGCTGGCAAAGCTTAAGGATAGAATTAACTGGTTGTTTTATTTGTTTTATTTGATCACAGTTAGGTAAGTAATTTAAAGATAATTTATATAGCTGGCAAGAAGATAACTACAAGATAAATCAGGAGTTAAAGTCGTAAATCAATTTGGTTGAATTGTTTTTCAGGCCAAGAATCAAGAATCAAGAACCAAGAGTTAAGGAATATCATGTCTATATAAGAGACAAGAATAATTCATTTCAGTAAGCAATCAGATACACATGGGAGTAAATTGAAAGAAGATGCTAAAGAGAAACTGGTGAAGGTTAAGCTTCATATAGTCCTGATCAATCAAGCTAAGGGAGAGCTAAAGAATTATGCAGACACCGATGAATAGTGAAGCACAACATCACAAAGCAGAAAGTGTGAAGTATAAAGGAACTGAATTGATACATTGATCAAAGAGGTATTGTAATTAAATAAATCTAAATATCAGCAATTCAAGTTGCATTAGAAACTGGTCATTGTGTTTCAGTTTAACCATTGAAGCATTAAGTCTCTTAAGAGAGCAAGAATTAACCATCTTATATAATTGAGATATATCCTAAGAGATTACCAAAAAGGTTGATTCATGATAGCAACAATTATCTTACCGAAAGCCTATTGACAATCTAAGAAGGAGGTTGATTCAAGGATGGTAGTAAGATTATCATAAAGCCTATTGACAGTCTAGAGGCTGATTCAAGGATGGTAGCATAGATGCCAGATACTTAGTGACAATCTATGTATAAAAATCCTCTAACAAGGTCGCACTTAACAATGTGTTTATAAACTTTAATAGGGTTGGCTCCTAACATGGCTCACTTCAAAAGAGTGAAAATTTGGGGTACTGGTCCCAGTGTTTTTTTCCTTAATAGGGTTTCCACATTAAAATTTTTGTGTTATGTGTGTATTGTTTATTATTTTATTGTTTTACATTTCACACATGCATTTATGGATTGATTGGTATACTCTGCATATTTACTGAGTATCGGTAAATAATTTTTACTACTTATCGGTTATCAAGGAGAAGAATGAGAGATAAGGTAAACCGATAGACAATTATTTATTTCAAGTATTTCAAAGGCATACATCTTGTAGGGACTTAATAATCTGAGGAGTATTGATTGGTGGATTAAAGTTTCATTGGATAAATTTTTAAGGCCACTGATTCACATGCCCCACTCTCAGTTATTACTAACATAAGTATGTTATTGACTAGATGCATGAGGGTCTTGTGAGTATTCAAAAGGGTAACAACCCTCATTTTATGCATTACTATTTGTTGATGCACTTGATTCTTTTCCACAATATAAATGATATTAGAACCAATATGTTGAGACCAAGGACACACATAAATGGTCAACCGAACCCTATGCAGTTTGGTATTAAGGTCTGGAATTATACATCAAATGAACATGACAACTGTGACTTTCAAAATTGGAATGTGCATCCAATTTTAAATTTTTCTAGTACAAATATAGTCAAGTTATCTGTCAAGGTGCTAAGGGTTCTAAGGCCTTGTGAATATGTTGATAATTGGCCTAGAGATCATAATTGGGGATATTTCTATCTTGAAAAGACCTACACATTGATCAAGGTATATGGGTGTCCTCAGCTCCCACATATACTTCCAAAGTATGTTCCTCCAAGAGTTTCACTACTGGAATTTATTTGGCAATTGGTATGGATAGATAAGGATCATTTGGCTCCTCATAGGAAGAGTACATTCACAACAAGGCAATTCAAAATCTCTAATTTTCTAATTGGAAAGAAGGCTATGAAAGGAATAAACAAGTGGTTGGGATAGTTGAAGATGAGAATGGACCAATATAGATATGTGGACCCTGAAGGTTTCATAATGAGTGCCAAGAAATTGTTAAATCCTAGTGTCACTAACATCAGAGAGCATGAAGGGTGTGATGAGGAAGATGTCTTCAGGAATGTTCTTGATAAATGAGAAGTTGAGCAAAGAGCAGGAAAATACTAGGACCTAGTTGATTTGGAGAAATTTTTTAAAAGGGCAGGGATTCCAATTGGAGGTTTCTTCCCAAGATTTCCTTACATGACTAGGGTTACCAAAATGATTGATTCATAAGACATCTTGTACAATCAATTGGAAAATAAATAGGAAGAGAAGTAAAAAGTGTGTCAGAAATACTCATCCTCTGAGTATGAAGAGGATATTGATGGGGCTTATGAGAATCATACCCCTCCTCAAATGGATCAACCACCTGGTTTTGAACAAATCTTAGAAGCTCCTGATAGAGAGGAAACAAGTGAGTCTCCTAGAAAAAAGTATAGAAAAAAACAAGGAGGACCCTCTCAAATAGAGGTACATGGAAAGAAAAAAGATAGAGTAGTTTCTCTGGTAACTAGTGGTCGTCAATACCATCACCAATTGAGAAATAATGTCAGAGAGGGAAAGAAAAAAGGAGAAGGGGATCCAAGAGGATTATTAATTTCCCCTCTAATTATGCAAAGATGATAGGGAGCTATACCAAGAAGAGTTGCTAAGTGATGATACTTTCATCAAGAGTGGTGAGTTTAAGAACTTTCTCATTTGGAGAAAGAAGCAAGAGGTTGGAACATAGTTGCAAATAAAATAGGGTATTACACTTGGAGATGAAGCCTTGCAGGCTCTAAAGTCATATGATCTAGATTCTAAGACCATCATAGCTAAGGAAGCTAGGAAATTGGTAAAATCAAGTGGTATGTTACTTCTACCAGGATGGGACTTGGCCTCAGCTTTTATGATAGTTCAGATCAGGAAATAGCTAGAGGCTCAATTATCCTCTAAAACTCAAATAGGAGAAATAATAAGAAAGTGTGGTTATGACCCCAGATCCCAAAGTCTTTCTATGTGGTGTTTTTCCTCAAGAACACAAAAGCCATCCTTTATCAATGTAGAAGAAGAGATGGATGGGGACAAGATCATTTGGACAGTGTAAAACACCTCTAATTTGGAGATCTCCAAAGCTTTTCCTCACTTTTCCCATTTAAATGAGGCCAAAAGAGAGCAGCTTTCATAGAGATAAGGGATTCTATTTGATGAAATAATGGCCTTAGCAAAAGACAGGGAGAAGGGCCTGATGAAAATCCAGGCATTAGAAGAACATTTGGAAGAACTTAAGGCAAAGTTGGAAGAGCCCTCTAAGGCTCTTTCTCCTCAAATAAAATAAGTTAAAGTGGTTCAAACTTCTATCACTGAATAGCCTTCCCAAGAAACAGTGACAGTTGAGAAAGACAGCAATGAGGTTTCCCTTTCTATATTGTTAAATATCTTGCAACATATAATTGAGATAATAAAAGGAATGGTAGTAGCAGTTCACAAGGAATACATCAAGTTGCTTGATATTGAAAAGGAGGTAAAGGATTTAATAGTAGTACTGGATTCATTGTTCAGTGTATGGTCTAGCAGGGGATCTTCATTTGAGAGGCTAGAAGAATTGCAACCAAATAGGATAGGTCTTCCAGAGTCAGTATGCCAAGTTTAGGGGATGTTAGAAAAATTGGTACATCCTTGTAATTTTTTAAAGGGAAGGTTGATCAACTACAAATAAGTATATTTATGTTTGTTCTCAACTTTAGCAAATTTTCCCTCCCCTCAGAAGTGAAATGTATTAAGGAGTGGAGAGGAGAATTTGACAGTTTTTTGCCTTAAAAGGAGTCTTTTCTCACCGAGAACAATAATTTAGATATGGATAAGTATAAGAGAGCCCTAGATGAAATGTTTAAAGCTGAAAAAGACTTTGTCAAGTTTTTTGTAGACACAAGGGCTATCACTGATGCCTGGTGGGAGAGACAAATAAAGTAGTTGCAGGGCATCAAGAATTTCAAGTGGCCTGTGGAAGAGGAGGTTACGCTGTGGGATAGCAGTACCAAGCCAAAGAAGAAAAAGAAAATGACAATAGACTTGGAGGAAATCAATGAAGAATGAAGGACACTTCTAACATGATCAATGAGCACATGGAGGGTAATTATCACACATAATAGTGTATGTTAGCATGTATTGGCAGTCACTAGTTCTCTCAAAAAAAAGTTGAAGTTACCTTGAATATCTATGGACAAAGGTGCCAACTGTAAAAGATCTAGAATGATTTCAAAAGAGCTACTCAAGTTTCCCTCCTCCACTGAATGAAGATTGTAATTGTTTTTGTCTTCTAGTGCTTTTCTCTTTTTCCTAGCCATTTGAAGCTTGTTGCATCCAATTTCTTTAACGATTCCAAGATGGATAGTGTATACTATAAGTAGAAAGTTTAATGTAATTGAAAAGGATAGGGAATACACAACTGCTAATTAGTTTTCTGATTTTTTGTCTGTTTTTAGAATTTTGTCACTTTGAATGTATTGAAATAGAGGAATTTTAATAAAATACAATGGGATTCCTTTTTCATATCTATAATTTATTCATGTGTTCAGCTTTGAATTCTTGTGTATTGAGTTTAAGGCAAGTTTCAATATATTGTTTACAAGGTAAATCGTGGGATTATTCTTAAGTTTCTTTCAAGGGATGGGTAATTCTTAAGGTTAGTTTCAGAGGGTTAAATATTTTCATAGGAAGTTGATATCTGGGTTTGGGAATGAGAAGATGATTTGTAAAGAATTTTATCTGGATTCTAGGTGTGTTATCATTAAAATATTTATGTGAATATATATTTATTTGACTTTTTTCCCTAGATTGGGCACTGGTCTATACTGATTAAGCAGTTATCATCATCAATCTTAAATTTCTAAATAACCTTTTATTTTATTTTGAAGAACATAGATTTTTATGACTTGTGTTGAATAATACAAGCATTTTTGTTGATTCCTTGGAGAATTCAATCATTAGGTACACCTAACTAAGCTTGAAACTCAAAGAGAAGAAAGATGAGAATCCTTATTGCATTAGTATTTGCTATTGTCAAGTGCATATTTTGGCTTGTAAAGTTCTGTATAAGATTGGTTGTTAGCATCTGCAAGAATTGTTATCAATAGTTGCATTAAAAGGGATTAGAAAATCTTTATCCATGTCTAATCCACTATAAGATTTACTAAAAAGTAGTAGGTCATAATAGGTACACCCTCCCGAGTCTATGGATCTTGAAGTGAAGGAGGATCTAATCCTTGTTAGTTAGACTTTTCCTTCGTTGAATCAAGAGTTGGGAATAATAGAGTCAAGCATTGATGCTTCATTAAGGTTTTGCAAGAAAAAAATAAAACAAAATGGTGACTCTTCTGGGAGAAGTGGATTTTAGCAATAGGTTTTTAAAGTTTAGAGTGACTAATTTTCTATTGTTCCAATTCTTGATCAATTTGTGAAATTTTTTCCCATACTTGTTGTGGGTCATGACTCTATACTATGTGCATTCCAATTTTTTGTAAAGCATATTGAAATTTTGAAGGTTCTTATCAGATGTACAATGAGTCAAAAAAGAAATACTAGGTCTTAGTATATGAGTAATCCTAAGAGTAATATAGGAGAAGAGATGGATAAATCTAGTAGAAGGTAATGGTCTAAAAGAGGTGGGTCTGACCATAGTTCCCCCAAGACATTGAGATGAAGAATCCTAAATCCTATCCCTCAGAAAGTTTCATCATCCTCTTAGAATTATGAGCCTCTTTGGTCAATTAGGCCCAAGGTAGATAATATATCTTTTGATCCCCTAAGAGATGAAGAAAATAATGACATAAGGTGTTTCCCTACCCGAGAAAATATGGACCAATAAGGATAGACTTCTATTGCTGAAACTGCATCATATGAGTCTTATAAGATGCGAGATGAAGTGGTTTCCTTGATGTAAAAGGACCATGAGTAGTTATTAGAAATAGAAAATGGAAAAAAGATGCGTTACTAGGAGATCTATGAGCTATTAATAGAAACAAAAGATCTCTTAAGGAAAACAAAAATAATGAGCTTAAGGCTAAGAGTCTCAATGAAGAGCTCAAAGGTATAAATAGAGACTTGTTCAAAGATGTTGGAGCCTTGAAGAAACAGGGTGAAAATCACAAATCAAATTCTAAGATAGATGAATTAGAAGGGGAGAGACCTATTTTGAGGGAATTTCATCCATATGAGATTGAGAAAAAGTGCAAAGCTCAAGAAGAATGAGAAGGATGCATCTGACAAGGGTAAGCCAAAAGTGGTAGGTATAAGTATAAATGAACCCAAGAAAGTTAAATTTACCCTTCCTGGTATGTATAAAGTTGACATGGAACTAGAAAATGATAGAAAAAACAAGGAAAATTTAGTTACTCAACTAGGAAAAATGGAGTTAGAAGTTTCTGCAGCTGAAATGAAAAGAAAAATTGCTTTCCTTCATGCTACTACAAATACTACTACTAGTAGATCAATGTCAGTTACCACTAGAACATTATCACAAAACCCACCAAGTAGTTCAAAGCCAATTCTTCAAGTATCTGGTTCTAAACAAGGTGCTCGTCAACCTACCCAAAATAAAGGAGGTGCAACATACACAAGTGAAAATTATACCCTTGGAAATTTTCAGAGAAGACCTATCCATCTGGATAGATACCATCCTCTATTCTTTGATGGCATTCTTGGTCATCCAAATATGATCCCAATTGAGGTAAGAGACTGCATCCCTAGGTTCACTAATAATAATATCATAACTTGTGAATAACATTTGAAATATTTCACTAACAAGATTAATAATTTTGAGATTGAGCATGAAGATGTGATAATGAAGCTTTTTGTCCAATCTATGATAGAATATGATAGGGACTAGTTTAGGAATTTGCATGAGGGTATCATAGCATTTTGGGATGAATTTGTCAAACCTTTTAGGGGAGAATACCATGAACATGTCAATTGAGGTTACATGTTTAATGAATTAAATAATACCAAGATATTCCCTAATGAAAGAAAGGTTGATTTCAACAATAGGTTTCAAAAGGCCATGAACAAGTTATTTTAGGTTTTAAGTCTAGATGAGTAAGTCTGTTTAACCACATACTTCAATGTTGTTGATGGAAATATTTCATATCTTCTTAGGGATAATAACCCACATATCCTAAGAGATTCTTACAAGATATCTAGTGATATTGAGAGTAATAGACAAGCCTTAGGAAATATGGGGAAGAGAGAGGATGGTAAATTCTGGAAAGAGACAAGGGGACAAACAAGAAAACCTATCAAAGAGGATGATAGGCTGGATAAGTTGATTAGTGCAGTGAAGGATCTTACTACCAAAATAGATAAAAATGACAAAGGTTTTCATGATAAAAAATATCAATACTAAAGGTATGATAGACAACCAAATTTGAGGGACATGCCATATAGAACAAATTGGAAAGATGCCAAGTCTATCCCTAAGAATCAAGAGAACCAGAAGATAAAGGAAACCCGTAATCCTTTGAAAAGAAATAGTACAAACAATGTGGAGAACACCCCTTGTTGTGCTGCTTGTAATATGCCCCACTTTTCTTACCAGTGTGTTGTAACTCAGGATTTAGCTACTCAAATGGAGGAGGGAAATGAATAGGAATATTTAGGACAAGAAGGCCCTACTATCAATATGTTTATTGTAAGAAGAACTTATCCATGGTCTTTAAAAGACAACGAACCTATTGAAAATGTAAGTAGAAGAGGAAGACAATACCAAGATTACCATTCACAAGTTGTTTCTAATTTAGATGATGAAGCTAGTATTGTTCCACAAAGAACTATTAATTTTGTGGGTGATGATAAAGACCATCCCCATTTTAGACTGCGAAGTTATGAAGAAAATATATCCTTGACCATAGCAACAATAAATTAGGCTAGAAGTTCCTATAATTTGAGAAATAGAAAGGTGAAACCTGGTTAAGGAAAACTTGCTTTTGTATTCATCAAAGAAGATGCCCTAGAGGTTGCTGTTGAATTTCATGTCAAGGATAGCAAGGAGAAGAAATTTTCTAAACAAGGAGAATCCTCTTCTTCCCAAAATAAGGAGGAAGTGAAAATAGAAGAACCAATTGCTACTGACGAAGCAAAAAAAGGTAAATGAATAAATGATCTATTTTCTAAATTGCCTACATTTGACATGAAGGATGATCTTACACAAATGAAATTATTAGTTCCACTACTAGAAATGCTAAAGATAAAAGAGCATAGACAAGTTACAATGTCACTTTTCAAAGGGATTGAAGATATCCCTATAAGAAATAAGAAGGAAAATAAGAAGAAGGAAATTTCCTTTGAGCCAGATAGTCCTATATTGTATGTGGGTAATATGATTACCTAAGAGCCATCTCAAGTGGATCCATTCTATGTTACTTTTTTGATAAATAACAAGCTTGTAAAAAATTGCATGATTGATTCTAGTGTTGGTGCCAATGCCATGCCATATGAAGTAATGAAGGAATTAGGAATCAGTGTGGATACTTGCTGTGGGATATGCTATGCCATGGACAATAGAGAAGTACCTATAGTAGGAACTCTAAAGGGAGTTGAGGTAAAGATAGTTGTATTTACTCAGGCCACATACAAGATGGATGTGGTTTTTGTGGATACTCAAGCCTATTATGGCATGTTGTTGTTAAGATAATGGGTTGCATCAGTAGGGGTTCATGTACAATTGGATCTATCTTATGCAAAAGCCCATTAAATGGAAGTTAAGTGAAATTGTAAAGGGAGATGTTAGCACCAGCCATTGTTGAGAAGGTGCCGAGAGACATTATTAATTGTATTGAAGAGGTGGACATGGATAACTTTAGAGTGGAGAAGATCCTACCATAATGTAGAAACATTGCTCCACTAGTGGAGGAATTGTCCACACAACAAAATCTCATTTTGCCAATGTAATTTGATGGATCTTATTCCAAGGAAGGATCAGGAGTTGGAGTCATATTCATTTCTCCATAAAGTAACACTTTCAAGTATTCCTTCTTATTATCCTTTATAAGTACAAACAATATTGTTGAGTATGAAGCCCTATTCTTATGGTTAAACATTGCATCTAAGTATGGTATTAAATGCCTAAAGCTTTTTGGGGACTCTTAATTGGTTGTAGCTCAAGTTAGATCAAAATATTCTCTAAAGAATGATAGGTTTGAATTGTACAAACATGCAGTATGTGATCAAATAGAACTATTTGATGCTTTCAACATTAACTGGGTAAAAAGATAAAAAATTATTATAGCTGATTTCTTGGCCAATGTTGTTTTGAAAAGTGATGATTAAACTTTGAGTGGAGTATCTATTGTAGAGGTCCAGAACAGACCAATGGTTCCAGATAATGTTTATAATTGGCAATTTTTTGAGGATGATTGAGACATCCTTAGGTTTGTACAATGTCTTGACCATTTTGAGGTTCAATATGTAGATTGTAATGCCTTGGTTGAAGTTTTTGATGGCAAAGAAATGATCTTTGGAAATGAAGTGGTTCAGCTAAGTTCAAATAAGATACCCAAAGGGTTTGTGGAGCTATAGGCATTATTTAATGTTCAAGGTAACTTTATATCTAAAAAGAGCAATGCCAAATTGGAGGACCTTGAAGAGGTGAAACTGGGATCAGAGGTAACACCTCAAAATGTATACATTGGAAAATTTTTAGATCCACATGTTAGGAAAAATCTAATAAAATTATTAAGAAAACACAAGTAGGTGATTTTATGGTCCTATGAGGATTTAAAGGCTTACAGCGAGGAACTATTTCAGCATGAGATCCCATTGAAGCCAAATATTAAACCATTTAGACAAAAGTAGAGGCTTATTAATCCATTATTGGCCCCCAAAAATCTAACAAGAACTGATGAGGTTGAGAGAACCAGGGATTATCCAGCCTATAATACATTCAACCTGGGTATCTAATTTAGTCCCAGTCAGGAATAAAAATGGTGACATAAGGCTATGTGCCGATTTCAGAAATATGAACCTAGCATATTTGAAAGATAATTATTCTTTTCCTAATATGGATGCAATGTTTCTTAAAGTCACTAGTTGTGACCTACTATCAATGATGGATGGCTTCTCAGGATATAACTAAGTACTATTAAAAGAGTCAGAGAAATGCAAAACTGCATTTACCACCGCTTGGGGAACCTATGTATATATTAGGATGCCATTTGGTTTGATGAATGTTGTAGAAACATTCCAGCGAGCTATGGATATTACGTTCAAATATTTTGTTGATTTACTCATGGTTATTTATCAAGATGACTTGACAACATATTCAAAGGAATCAATGGATCATTGTGGTCATCTTGAAAAGGTGTTCATTAGAGCTTTTGAATAGGGTGTGTCTCTTAATCCTAAGAAGTGTCAGTTTGTAGTCACCAAAGGAAATTTGAAGGGGCACATTGTATCAAATGAGGGAGTAAGGATTGATCTAGAGAGGATAGAATAAATCTAGAAGGTCCTTACCCCAAATAATGTCACACGAGTGTAGTCTTTCTTAGGAAAGATAAATTTTGTTAGAAGGTTCATTGTAAATTTTGCAGAAATTATGAAACCAATAATCAAATATTTGAAGAAAGATGCTAAGTTTCAGTGGGATGATGAGGTGCAGTATGCCTTTGAGCATAAAAAAAAAAAAATCTAGGAAGCCCCTATCTTAAGGTCTCCTGATTATAGTAAACCATTTTCACTTTTCTCATTTGCATGTTTCCATACAATAGCTGATGTATTACTGCGAAAGGATGAGGAAGGATATGAACATCCTATAGCATTTTTTAGTAAATCAATCCAAGCTGAAAAAATAAATTATGAGGTGATGGAGAAGAAAGAATATTCACTTATAAAGGTGATCAAGTCATTTAGGCCTTATGTGTGTTGGAGATTTGATTCTGAATAGTTGATTGATTGTATGTTTGTCATTGATGACAACATATACACAGTAGTACTTCTGTATGTACTTATCGATATGATGACATGAAGACCAGTGTGGATAGATACATTTTTTTGACATGTTTACTATGCTATGTTCATACATGCAAACACAGATATGAAGTTTCAGTTAAGATATGTAATTCTGTTATTGACGGTTACAGTTTTGGAGGAATAACGGTTTAAGGCCAACATATGTAACATGTTGATCGAGTTGTGCCTATCTTCAGGATATGCATGTGTATATTCATGATGATTTATGATTTTTTGATATTAATCTAAACGCGCCAAATGTGTTTAAGAAGATTGCAAAGTTATGGTTAAATTAAAGTTATTCATTTATTACCTGCACGGTTGTAATTATGCTTGCGTGCTTAGTACAACTAACAAGGATGTTAAGAAGAGTTGTCCTATAGGTCCCATGATCTCATACTTGGCATATGTACTTATAGAAGGTCATTTTTGATAAGAAGAATTGCGAAAGCCAGAGATTAGAAAAGCAGAGCAGAGTGTTAAAGCAGCAGAGCTATATTTATCATATGTTGATAATATAGATATTGAAGTTGAAGCTTTCAGAATATAGATAAGATTGTTGTAGTGCTTTACAAGAGGTTAAATCATCAATGCATAAAAGGAACTGATCAGACAAGCAGTGTCACAAATAGCAGTTCACCTTGTTGATACAGTGTGTATCAAATAACCTAAAGGTTGTAGCCTTCACCACTTGGACAGTGAGTCCTTGGATAGTGAGTCCTCCACCCCTAATAGGGTTATTGTAAAAGAATCCTAACAGGGTTTGACCCTTAACCAGGTCACTATACTACAGCATTGTAATGTACAAATCCTAACAGGGTTGAAAGATCTTTTAACCGGGATCACTATAAATAGTATAGTTCTTTGTGGGTACTAATTCCCACCAGGGATTTTACCATTTGGTTTCCCCATAACCAAATTCATGTGTTGTGTAAAGTGTTATCTGTATGTGCATTTACTTTGTATCAATCTGGATTAATAAGTATAAGATAAAGATTTAAAGTTGTAGATAACTGATTCATCCCCCCTCTTAGTTATCTCTGAAGTATTCTAACAATTGGTATCAGAGCCAAGTGCCTTGGAGAGAAAGCCTAACAGCTTAAGGTAGATCAGATGACATACTTCTTAAAAGAGAGCCCTAAGTTTGATGGAGAGAACTATCTTGATTGGAAGAACAAAATGATAACACATCTATAGTGCATTGGATTTGAGATCTTTGAAATTTCTACACAAGAAGTTATAATTCCATCTCTGAAAGACCTTACAAAGGATGATGCTACTAGAAGACAGAAGGAAACATTTACCAATAATGCAATTGACAAAGAAGCCCTAATCAACGCCTTATCTGACAGTGAAATTTATGAAATCAAGAAAATTGACAAAGCATATATCATATGGAAGTATTTAGAAGATATGTTTGAAGGAGACGTTCAAGCAAAGAATGCATGCAGGAAGACATGGAAGAAGAAATACAACAGTCTTGAGATGTTACCAGAAGAAAACATTAGAGCTTACAATCAGAGGATAAACGAAGCAGTATCCGAAATCAGGAACAATGGAGGAGAAATTTTAGAAGAAGATATAATGGATAAGTTGTTAACTACTTTGACATCAGACTATGAAAACAAGATCAGTATTCTAGAAGAAACTATGCAATTCTCACAAGACTTCAAGAGAGAGTCTTTGATTAGAAAAATATCTGCATTTGAGATATCAAGATTGAAGAATGAACCTAAGAATGAAACAACCTTCAAACCTTCAATCCATGGTAAGAAATCCTCACACATCTCTAGTCATAATGAGAATGAAGAAACTAATGAAGAGCTAGAAGAGATAATTGCCATGATTGCTAAAATTGAAAAGAAGGGAAAAGGAAAATATTAAGGACAACTCCCATTCAAGTGTTTTTCATGTAATAAGATTGGTCACTTTGCATCTAAGTGTCCCACAAGAGTCAAGAATTTTAGATTTGATTACAAACCTAAGTATAGGAAGGAATGTTACCATGCTGAAGAAGGTGTAACTGATGAAGATTCAGGAGAAGATGAAATTGGATTTTTTGCCCTTAAAGACATGGAAAGATTTCTTGAAGAAATGGACATTGTAGATAAATAAGAAGAACAAGAATCAGCCTTCATTTCCAAAGTAGATGTCAGAACTGATTGGATCATTGACAGTGGATGCTCACACCACATGATAGGTGACAAAGACAGATTTGTTCATCTAGAAAAATACAAAGGTGGTATGGTTAGATTTGGAGATAACAATCCTAAACCTATCATAGGTAGAGGTTCCATCACCTTGGATGGAAAGAACAAGATAGATGATATTCTATATGTTGATGGATTACATCATAACTTGATGAGTGTTGGACAGTTACTTGACAAAGGCTGTCATTTGGAGTTCAAAGACAACAAGTGCATCATTACAAACAAGGATGGAGACATGATTGCATTAGGCTCTAAAACAAAAGGTAATGCTTTTCAGCTCAATTTAGATGTAAGTTTTTTTGTTGCAAAAGTAGATGACAGTTGGTTATGGCACAACAGATTATGTCATATCAATTTTGACAATATAGTAAAGATCAGTAATATCAAGGTAGTTAGAGACCTACCAAGCATTGCAAGACTAGTTGACACAATATGCAGGGAATGTGTTATGGGTAAACATGTAAGGAATTCATTCAGAAGCAAGTAGACCTCATCTGAAAACAAGTTGGACTTAGTGCATACAGATTTATGTGGTCCTACTCAAACAAGATCATACTATGGTGAAAGGTACTTTATTTTGTTTGTTGATGATTTCTCTAGGATGATCTGGGTTGATTTCTTAAAAGAGAAGTTAGAAGCCTTTGATAAGTTCAAAATATTCAAAGCTAAGGTCAAGAATTAATCTAGACTAAAATAGAAATGTTTAAGATCAGATAGAGGAGGAGAATTCACCTCTGACCAGTTTTATG
This sequence comes from Thuja plicata, assembly GCA_018584345.1. Taxonomy (NCBI): domain Eukaryota; kingdom Viridiplantae; phylum Streptophyta; class Pinopsida; order Cupressales; family Cupressaceae; genus Thuja; species Thuja plicata. Next base: position 467,037 of record MU228213.1, read on the forward strand.
ACTACTATGAATAACATGGAATAAAAAGGTAGTTGAGTGCCCCTAGAACACCTCAGCAAAATGGAATTGTAGAAAGGAGGAACATGATTATACTGGATACAGCACGCATCATGATGATTGAAGGAAAAGTGGCACACACCTATTGGAGAGATGTAGTGAACACAACAATGTATACCATCAATAGAACTCAATTGAGACAAAGCATGGACAAGACACCCTATGAACTATGGTTTGGTAATGTACCTAGAGTAAAATAATTCAGAATATTTGGCAGAAAGTGCTACATCAAGAGAGATGACAGTATTGGCAAGTTTGATGCTAGAAGTGAAGAAGGTATTTCTCTTGGTTACTCTACAAAAAGCAAAGCTTACAGATGTTTCAACTTGAGATCAAAGAAGATAATCAAAAGCACACATGTTAAGATTGATGAGAATTTTATGATCCAAGAAAGGTATTATGATTATGCACCTTTGATTGAAGAAGAACCTAGACCTAACAGTAAAGATACTATGATTGAAGAAATGTTTGATTGCATTGATGTCTCATGCAATGACCCTGATTCAAGAAATGAAGAACAATAGATTACAGAGGAAGAAATCACACCTAAGGCTCCTAAATTTACATTTAGATACCACTCTAAAAATGATATCATTGGAGATCAGAGCAGCAGTGTTTTGACCAGATCAAAAGCAAAGAATCAAACAGTGGATGATGAGGTATGTTTACTTTCACAGATTGAACCTTTAAGTGTTGAAGATGCTTGTAATGATTCTGATTAGAAAAATGAAATGAAAGAAGAACTAGATTAGATAATCAAGAATGACACATGATAATTGGTTCCCAGACCAAGTGATAAAAATGTAATTGGAACAAAGTGGATTTTCAAAAACAAAATGAATGAAGAAGGTACAGTAATAAGAAACAAAGAAAGATTAGTATGTAAATGATATGCACAGAGAGAAGGAATAGACTACACTGATACATTTTCCCCTATGAGCAAATTGGAAGCCACAAAATTATTTCTAGCATATGCAACATTAAAAGACTTTAAAGTTTATCAAATGGATGTCAAATCAGCCTTTTTGAATGGTGACTTAAAAGAAGTCTACATAGAATAGCCTGAAGGATTTAACCTTTCAGATAGACCAGACA
>MU228213.1:469306-519978 GCA_018584345.1 Thuja plicata
GTTGCATGCATTATTGTGACATAAATATTTAATCTATTTAACTAAATATTTTATTAATTACATGTGCATAATTGTGTTGAAAAAGTATTTCAAATTGAAAAGATCTTAACTTGTAATTAGGAGTCTAGTTTGAGTTGTGGCAATAAAGCATATTTTATTTATTTAAATTGGATTTACTTTCAATTTTCAAGTTGATTTAAACTAGGGATTGACTTGGGAGTTTTCATTCACCATTGCATGTGGGGAGTTTGAATCTCTTTAGGGGGGAATTGGTCATTCATTCTCTCATAACAAGTTTTTGATAATTGGAGAGCTCTTGGTGATTTTGGGGTTTTTTGAAGAATTGTGGATTGTTGTCGATCTTGGTTGCTTGAAAGTTTCAGGGTTTTCTATTGCTTGTGTGTGTGTGTGTGTTCGGGTCTACATTGTGCCAGATCTGTGGTTGAATTGGGCTTGAGGGTTTCAGATCTACTTTCATCCTCCAAGATACATTCTTCCATTTCTTGCATTTGATTAAAGGTAGGTTTCGTTGGCCTTGCATGGATTCAATTTCGTAGATCAGAGGTTTTCTGTGATGTTTTAGTTCATGTCCTTAAATTTGGTCTTCAAATGGCTTATGGATGTTTTCTATGTTTTCAAGTGTTTCTAGAAACCCTAGATCTCTATCTCTATCTCTATCATTTTCTATAATCTTAGCATCGTAGGGTTGTGCTGTCGAAATTTTAGGAAGAAATTCCCTCTAGATCCCTTAGAAAATGAAAAAATTAAACTACCTATATAGTTTATACTATAGGAGAAAATTTAATTTGTGGATTCTTTATGTTTGGCAATTTTAGAGTTTATGTGAAGCCCAGATCTATTATTCTCATGATTATATATTCTATACTATAGTAGCAATATGCTAGCAAAATTTTGTTAATAGATTCATCCTAGAACTCCTAGAAATCAATAAATCAATTTGCTATATAGTTTTAACTATAGAGGAAAGAAAAATAAATAAGGATTGAGAATATATTCTTGTCAAAAATTAAATGAATTAGAAAAAACAACCCCCTGGAAATACACAGATTGGTTAAAAAAGAATTACCAGAAGAAGAAAAGTTAAAAATGCCTTTTTACCTTTCTTGTTTCCATTTTCAGATTTAATTACTAAAATTAAAACGAAATAGTTCTTTTAAAAAAAAAAAAAAGTTGTGTTAAAAAAAAAGAAAAACAAATTTTAAAAAAAATTAATAAAAGTTAGTGTGGGCTGGGTCCCAACCCCACCACCCCACGGCATCCGCAGTAGCCGATTGCGCAAACAGCCGGACTTCCTACGGCAACTGGTCTGCCTACGACAGTACTGGACTTCCTATGCCAGCCGGTCTGCCTACGGCAGCCGCTTGGAAGGATGGGGAGGGGCCTGCGGGGCACCCGCTACCCCCCCCCATATAATGTGTTTGTTTTTTTATTAAAGTTTTTTTTTATATTTAAAAAAAAAAAATTTATTTTACTTTAAAGTATTAATTAGTACTAAATTTTAAGTTGTTAAATATTTAGTTTATTTAATTTATTTAATTTTCTCTTTTAGTTAGTTTTAATATATGTTTAAATGGTAATTTATATTTTCATTAGTTATGTTAATTTTATATACATTAAAGGATTAGTTATAGTGTAATGTTTTAATTATTAATTTAAATTAACTAGGAGTTGTTAATTTTAAATGAATATTTTAACTATTATCCATAGTTAACATTTTAATATGACTTTTAGTAAATATAATCGACGAATCAAAGGTGTTTATTATTAATCTGATCTACTAATGCATGAAGGAAATTTATTTAATGCATGTGGAGGGTTTAATTAGATGAAGATGTTATCCACTTATGTTCATTTTTCAATCCTTTAGGACGTTTCCATTTCTATGCATCTTATGGATCTTTTGTGCTTGAATATGCTGTTATCTGGGACATTAGATGACCTAAGATGTATACAGAGGCTGGGGGGGGTGTTTATCTTTTCTGTTACTTCATGGTGTGTGTGTGTTGTTAGATATTACCTTAAACTGACCATGATGACCCTTTTGATTATGTATCTGTGTGTACCTATATGTGACCGTTCCTGATTGTGTGGGATACTAGATTTGGGGTACACTAGGGTTGCGACCTATGCTAGATCTATTAGGATCTCTGAGCCTAGGGTAGGTTACCTAGATGCATAGTAGGAGGTGGCTTGCAATAATTTTCATGTCTGTAAGAGACTACTGGGTTGCTTATTGTGGAGTTTCTTTAATAAGTGATAACTAAAGACATATTTAGAATACAAAATGGATTAATAAGATGTATCCTCACCCATGCTTGAGTGCTAGTATAGGATAAGATGGTTTGAAGAAGATGTTAGTTTTCCTACGAGGTACCTTACATAGTTAGTGGGCCTTGTCAGTATGAGAGGACATTAGCTTCGTGTATGGTCACTTGGGTGCCAAAATCTATTGTGATTATCTGGGCTGAACTTAAGGGTAGACCTACATGATGACACATTCCTTTACACATGATAGATTTCCTACGTTGTCAGTTGCCTTTGGATTGGTGAGTCTTACCTTTTATGATGATTAGTACACCGGATTAGAGAGCTATCATGATCCCTTGCTTAGTGGTTATGCCTTGTTGGTTTTGGATATCTGATTGGGATCTATTTTTATCTCCTCTGCACGGTGGGGTGGACCTTTGTGGTTCCACACAGATGTGTGGTAGTGATTCTTTATCCATTGAGATTCGACGTCCTTGTACCAGGTGCTTGATGGTTTCTTACAGATGAGCTCTTTATGTTCCTTCATCATTTATTATGTAATTGCATTATTGTAATCTTGTATTAGAGTATCGCATGTGAAACCTAATCTGGAAATTGTAATATTAAGTAGATTAGAGTGATTACCACATACCCTGCGACATGTGCAGTGGATGTGAGTTTATGGTAGTTTCATGGTTATCCATGAGGATTGTAATTATGGTTATGTGAGTTGTATTTGGTATGATTAATCAGATGGAATATTTTTTTATAATTTTAGTTGTGTTTTACTTTAAGTAATTCAACGTCATGGGACCCTTGAGTCATGTAATCTATGTGAGTGTAAGACATGTGTATAAATGGTAATTGCTTCCGCATGATTGTATGTTTCTTTATGTTGACATTAAAAAAAAAATTATTCAGCACACATAGTGACATGTTTAGGTTAATCTCTCTTGGGTTCCCTGGTGGGGCATTACAATGATCATAGGAAGTAAACTTTCAAAAGATGATAACTCCACAGCAGTTGATAAAACATTGTATAAATCTATGATTGGAAAGATTATTTATCTAACTCAATCAAGACCTGACATATCTAATGCATTTGGCATTGTTGGAAGATTTGCAACTGAACCCAAGCATAATCACTTAATGGAAATAGAGAGGATATTCAGATATCTTAAAGGAACTATAGACTATGGTTTATGGTACCCTAAATCAGAGAATACACAAATTCATGTGTATACTGATGCAGATTGGGGAGGTTGTATTGATGATAGGAAGAGCACTTCAGGAGGAGCAGTATTTCTTGGAGAAAGGTTGGTATCTTGGACAAGCAAGAAGCAAAACTATATTTCTCAGTCAATGGCAGAGGCAGAATATGTTGTAGCAGCACTGAATTGTACAACAATTGTTTGGATCAAATAGATGGTTAAAGACTATGGTATTCAGGTTGACTATCCTGTTGTTATTCACTATGAAAACACCAGTACTATTAACATGTCTAAGAACCCTGTAATGCACGCAAAGACAAAACACATAGAGATCAAGTATCACTTTATGAGATAAAAAGTTGTAGACAAGGAAGTGAAATTGAATTATGTAAACACAAAAGATCAGTTAGCAGACATTTTCATGAAGCCTTTAGCAAAGGATACTTTTGAGTATCTAAGGGAAAATTTGGGAGTCATTCCCTCTCCTAAGTCTAATTAGAAAAAGTAGCAAGTATATCAGTCCTGTGTGACTGATGAATGGTTGACTACTCTACTTCTAGAGTAGTACCTGTGCAGAATGGTTTATGGCACCCTTTGCCATTGATGTCAATGGGGGAGTATATACTAAAAACAAGGAACACAAACAAAGAGCTAAACAAGGAACACATACAAGGAGTTTATACTCTGGGGGAGTATACAAAATCTAAGTAACTACAGCAGTGTAGATGAATCTTTGATGAGGATATTGAGAAGATTGTAAAAGAAAGAAGACACCATGAACATAAGTTGTTTTTATCATATGTTTCCATCAATGTCAAAGGGGGAGATTGTTGGAGATTTGATTCTGAATAGTTGATTGACTGTATGTTTGTCATTGATGACAACATATAATACATAGTATTACTTCTGTATGTACTTATCAATATGATGACATGAAGACCAGCGTGGATAGATACATGTTGTTGACATGTTTACTATGCTATGTTCATACACGCAAACCCAGATATGAAGTTTGAGTTAAGATATGCAATTCTGTTATTGACGGTTACAGTTCTAGAGGAATAATGGTTTAAGGCTGACATATGTAATGTGTTGATTGATTTGTACCTATCTTTAGGATATCCGTGTGTATATTCATGATGATTTATGATTTTTTAATATTAATCTAAATGCACAAAATGTGTTTCAAGAAGATTGCAAAGTTATGGTTAAATTGATGAAGCCGACTTAGTAAAGTGACGCGTCTATTTAGTTATTAATTATGTAGTTGTAATTATGCTTACACGCTTAGTAGAGCCAACAAGGATGTTAAGAAGAGTCATCCTATAGGTCCCATGATCTCATACTTGGTGTATGTACTTATAGAAGGTCATTTTTTATAAGAAGAGTTGCAAAAGCTAGAGATTAGAAAAGCAGAGCAGAGTGTTAAAGCAGCAAAGCTATATTTATCATATGTTGATAATATAGATATTGAAGTTGAAGCTTTTAGAATATAGATAAGATTGTTTTAGTTCTTTACAAGAGGTTAAAGCATCAACACATAAAAAGAACTGATCAGACAAGTAGTGTCACAAATAGCATTTCGCCTTGTTGATACAGTGTGTATCAAATAACTTGAAGGTTGTAGCCTTCACCACTTGGACAGTGAGTCCTTAGATAGTGAGTCCTCCACCCCTAATAGGGTTATTTTCAAAGACTCCTAATAGGGTCTGACCCTTAACCAGGTCACTATACTACTGCATTGTAATGTACAACTCCTAACAGGGTTGAAAGATCTTTTAACAGGGATCACTATAAATAGTATAGTTCTTTGTGGGTACTAATTCCCACCGGGATTTTTACCATTTGGTTTCCCCGTAACCAAATTGATGTGTTGTGTAAAGTGTTATCTATATGTGCATTTACTTTGTATCAATCTGGATTAATAAGTATAAGATAAAGATTTAAAGTTGTAGATAACTGATTCACCCCACCCCTCTCAGTTATCTCTGAAGTATTCTAACAATGTGGTTTGTGCAAAGCTGATAGCATATGTACCTCATGTAGTTGTTAAGGACATTATCACTCAGTGAGAGGTTACTAGAAAAAGATGCAAATGTATAAATATGGTTTAGGAGTTCAATCTAGAAATCCATATCACAAAACTAGTGAGAGGTTTTGGCTTAGGAAGCTCATGACTGAAGAAAATATATTGATTTGGTGCAAGTGAATAATATAGATTTTCAAGACCTAACACTCACTAGCATTGAAAGATAACCCTGGTATTCTGGTATTATCTACTTCATCAAAAATTATAGGTGCCTAGATACCATGAGTGACAATCAGAATAGGACTATAAGGCTACAATCCCTAAAGTATACCTTTGTACAAGGAGAATTATACTCAAAAAAATAGAGATGGTGTACTCTTATTGTATCTAGATGAAAGGATAGCTAATAGAGTATAGAAATAAATTCATGATGGCTTGTGTGGTGGATATTTTCCTGCTAAAACAAGTCCCCACAAAATTTTAAGGGCTGGTTACTATTGGCCCTATATTTAGAGGGATTATTTCAAGTATGTACAAAAGTGTGCACCTTGTCAAAGGTTTTCTTCTAACTCGAAATTCTCAGGAGCCTTATTATTGAATCCAGTGTAGGCTCAAGCCCCTTTTTCTATTTGGGGAATTGATTTCATTGGAGAATTTGCAAAAAGTCTAGCGGTGGACATAGCTAGATTTTGGTTGCTACAGACTAATTTACAAAATGGATTGAAGCAATGCCCATGAAAGGAGGAACCAGTAAATTTTTTATTGATGTTCTAATGGAAAATTTCTTGACTAGGTTTTCTATCCCTTTGAAGTTAGTAACAAACAATGCCAAATGTTTCAAGTCTAAAGAATTTCAATATTTTTGTGATGAAAATGGAATTGTCATATCTTATTCCTCTCCATATCATCCACAAGAAAATGGACAGAATAAATCAAGCAACAAAAGTATTCTACAAATCTTGAAGAAGACCTTTGAAACAAATGAGAGTCCATGGCATTCAAAATTGAAATTAGCCTTATGGGCTGATAGAGTGACAATGAAAGTGGCTACTAGTAAGTCACCTTTTGAGCTAGTATATAGAATGCATGCCAGGTTGCATTTTAATAATTTACTTCCTGTATATAAGTTCATCATGGATCAAGAGATGGAATTAAATAATGCTCTATAAGATAGGATGGTCTAATTGATTGAGCTTGATGAGAACAAAAGGGAAGGACAAAAGAAAAATATAATAAGTCAACAAAAGATGAAATACATGTTTGACAAAAAGGCTAGTACCATAAAATTCCAGCCAAATGACATATTATTGCAATGGAATGCCAGGGCTTAGGATAAAGGAAAGCAGAAAAATTTTGAATCACTATGGTTGGGGCCTTTTATTATTCATCATGTATATGGACAAGATTCATATTTTTTGAAAATATTAATGATGAGGTGTTTGAATTTCCAGTGCATGGAAAATTCTTAAATCCTTTCTTTAATTGATTCTTGTTTCCATGCACAGTAGGGCTTGTAGTATACGTATAGGTGTCTTTGTTTTCTATTGTGTGTTTTTTTTTCCAGTTGTGTATTTTTTTTATAGTAGGCTAGTGTGGTTGTGGTCTACCTCCTAGAGATGTAGTTTCTTGCATTGAACTTTATTTCAAAGCATCCTTAGATAGAGCCATTGTTGGGTCTATTTTAGTTTTTCTAAGTTGTATAAAAAAATTGGTTCCCAATGTTAGCTGGTGTTCCTTAGCATCTGGTATTTTCATGTGTGCTTGAAAAATTATTCAAAATGTATGTGTCCCAAGCAATTATTCTTTGAAGATTCTTTAGAGCCTTAAACCCAAGGTCTTTTTTTCCTTTGGTAGGGTTTTAGTCTCCTAAAAATTTGCAAAATCGTGCCCTAGCTCTTATATTTTCAATTTGACCTTTATGCGCATGAATTTTATGTCTCTTTAATTCTCAAAGTTTCATGAAGGTTGGTAGTTAGTTCTTTTTATTTAGTGATATGGCACAACAGTTATCTCCAAGTCTCAAGAGAATTGGGGGTTACTGGGAAATATTTAGCAATTTAGTGACAAGCTTATCTCTGAATCTCATGAAGATCGCAGTCAGTTTGATAACATCTGGAGATTGAGTGTAGGAGTAAAGAGCTTAAAAAATGATGTTAGTCACTGGATCTTGTAAAGAAATGGTGAAGTCTTTTAAAATTAGGAGATCAAGCATAGAGCGTAGATGCTGATGAAGATCAAAGGCTGACACTAGATCTCGTGAGCTAATTCAAGGTTTAGAAAACATTCAGTGACTTGGAGAAATATTATTCTATTGAATCTCTTAAAGACACCATGGTTAAGTATTGCATTAAAAGATCATGAGAATTGTGTTGGCACTGAATCTATGAACACGAGCCGAATTAAGTTAAATCTTAAGAGATTAAGTGGTTACCATTGATCACATCTCAAATGTGTGGCTATTACTAAATCTCCAAATAAAAAAATCCAAGAAGAAATCATTGAGTGATCAGGAGAAAGAAGAATGACTTTGATTATATGTTGACATCTGTCCTAGAGGTTAGCAAGATGGGCAGCTAGTGCTAAGTCTCACAATAGGACCTGGGTTTAATAAAACATTTAGCGATTCAGAGATTACCTTTATCTCTAAATCACTAGACTAAATCATGGTTAAGAAAATCATTTAGAGATCATGAGATTTCTTTTATCTCTAAATCCCAAAATAAACTTGAGGTTAGATAAATTCTTACAAGATTAAGGGTCGATCGTCAATGTAAAACAAGATGAGTGGTTGTCATTGAATTGCTTAAAGAGACTACAGTCAATACTTTTATTCAATGACTTAGAGGTGTATGTTATCTCTTGATCTTAGAGTCAAACTAGGGTTAAACGAATCATTAAGAGATCATGAGATAAATCCTTGTCACCCAATCTCCAAATAGACTTGGGGTTAAGAAAAGTGTTCAGAGATCTAGCAAGGACTGTTGATCAAGATTCAGATGTGTGGCTAGTTCTAAATCTCAGAACGAATTTAGATTTAGGTCAAGTATCCAATGAATTAGCGATTAGCCCTATCACTCAATCTTGAAATGGAACATTTTTTAAAGACATCTATCATAAGATTAAACATAGGTCGTTGATGTATTAAAAGATCTGAGGTTGTTGCTTGATCTTGTGATTTAACCAAAGTCAAGAAAACCATTCAGAGACTCAGAATTTTCCTTATCTATGAGTCTCAAGATCAAACTTGGGTCGAGTAAAGTCAAGCTAAGTTACATTCAATGATCAAGAGATTCCTATTACTGCTAAGTCTCTTAACAGAACCTAGGGTTAATAAATCATTCAATAATCTAGAGATGCTTCTTAACTCTGAATCTCCAGACTAGACCTGAGTTAAGGAAATTATTCAGACATCATGAGATTAGTTTGGTTGTTGAATCTCTGAATGGGACCTGAGTGAAATAAAGGGTTTTGAGATTAAATATGAACCGCTCATCAAGACTCATATGAGTGTTTTGTGGTAAGTCTCTTGATTAAATCAAGATGACATGAGATATTATGATATTAGGATATAAAGGTTTTGTCAAGTTAGCATTGGATCGTGTAATCCCAATGGTAAGTGTACAAACATTCAGCGATCAAGAGGTAACTAAGGCGCTGAATCTCTTGATCTTGGTGGTTAGCAGGAAAATATTCAGAGATCTAGAGATAGCCTTATTTCCAAATATCGTGATCAAAATGTTTAAGTCCCAAGCATTCAAAGATCAAGATATAGTAAGTCTCCCAATCTCATAACTTAACCTTAATTAGCACAAGAATTAAGAGATTAAGAGACTACTCAATCACCAAGTCTTGAGATAAACCCTAGAGTTAGTAAAGTTTTCAGTGACTTGGAGAAAGCCATATCTCTAAATCTATAGATGAACCATAATTAGGAAGATTATAATGAGATGTTGAAAGCTTGGTGTCATTCCATTTCTAGAAAATGAAATGAATTACCAGAGTTGAGAAAGATAGGATATCCTGATAGAGTATAGTACTTTGGTGAGCTGTGAAAAATAAAGAAAATCAAGCCAATCAGTTCTTCTCTAGGGTTTTTTAACATTTTATAAGGTTTTAAAAGAAAAATTAATGATGTGTTAGATTAACTGATAGGGGGTGAATGAGTGGCCTCAAAAATATTCTAATAAATTAACCCAAAACTTATTACCACAATTATAAGCCTCTAGTTATCTTCAGTCCTACAAGATGAATGCCTTCAAATAATTTAACAAATGACCACTGCTCAAAGTTCACTATTAAACCTTATTCTTATTGTTTACTTATTATCAGTCTTTCATTTACTGAAATACACTAAATAACTTAGTGTATACTGATCAATCCAAGTTAGTTATGTGTAATGTAAAACACTAAATTAATGACTCATAAACACATTGACACATGGATTTTTAACGTGGAAACCCTATTAAGGAAAAAAAAACACTTGGGACCAGTAACTCAAAATTTTCACTCTTCTGAAGTGAGATCGGCGAAGGTTTAACCCTGTTAAAGATTACAAACACACTGTTAGGTGTGACCTTTTTAGAGGATTTAAATAGAATAGTTTGTCACTTGATATCTGGCATCTCTATTCTATCTTTATGAAAAAACCCTCTATAGTTTGTCACTTGATATTTGGCATCTCTATGATATCTTCATGACCAAACCTTTTGACACTCCTTATGATGTATCTACATCTTTCTTCTTAGTGATTATGTGCTTCTCTTTTGCTCGGTGTCCACAGAAATCTTTAGCTCTTTCCTTAGCTTGATTGATCAGGACTGTGTGAAGTTATTCTTCACCAGTATCTCTTGAGCATCCTCCTCTCTATTCACCCCTAATTCACAATGAATTAGCTTGTCTCTTTATAGACATGATTTCACTATTTCTCAGTTCTTGACTTTCTTTTTCTTGGAGTGATCCACAATTCTATCCAATTTTTCTTTAAAAATATACTTCAGTTTTATCCCATAGATTTCTCTTAGACAACTGGAGTAAAAAAAATTTAAATCTCTTTCTTGTCTCTCATTTTTAACTTGTCGGTGAAAACAATATTAACAATGAGTTAACTCCTTCTTTAGCTCTTTCCAACTAAGTCTTTTGTAGTTTCCGAACTTCAATTATTTTCAGTGTTTAACTCCTTGTTATCTCAGTCAACACTTCAGTTCTCCTTGAGCATCTCTGTTGGGGTTGTCTATCCGTCAGGGTTGTCTTTCTGTCGGGTAACACTGTAAAGTTCTACTTAGGTTACTTTGGTTCTACTTGTCGGTAATTCTTTCTCAGGTTTCATGCTCGGGCATCACTCTGACTTTCCTCTTGGGGTTCTCTATTTTTCGAGGTGCAGTGACCATTGGTGTTGGCTGTCACTCAGTGCATATTGAACTTTTATGCAATACTGATAGCATAACCTTAATCTTTTGGTTGTCTGAACTCTTTGACACTATGTATATAACCAATTAGATTATATCAAGTTGACATCAATGGCAATACAATACATTAACTGATTTAATGTCTTGGATTAACTTTATGCATCTTGGTGATCATCAACTTAACATCTTATAAAATTCAATCAGTTATAGTTCATCAATCTCTCCCTTTGGCATTGATGGCAACAAACTACATTATCATAGTATATTATTACTAATACAATATGAAATATATCAGTTGTAGTTCATCAATCTGATGACATATAACTGATTGAATGTTTTATAATGTTAAGTTAAAGATGATGCAAAACATTAAATTAGTTAATGGTTTGTATTTTCATTGATTTCAACTTGATATCATCTGTATAGTCATGTACATAATGCCAAAGGCTTTAGAGAATCAATGGAACAAAGATTATGCTTTCAGCAATGCATAAAAGTCAAGTATTCACTAAGTGACAAACAACACTGATGGAGTGCACACCCTCGGTAAAGGAAAAGAAAAAAGTCACAATGATACCTGATGAACAGAAGACAGTGTTGCCTGAAAAAATAAAATCAAAGGATACCTGGCGAGCTGAAAATGGAGTTGCCTAATGAGAAAAATCTAATGATGACCAAGGGACAGAGATCCCAAAGCTAACTAGAGTTACACCATTGGAACTGACAGTTGTCACCGATGACTAACTGCAAAATTGACTGATAGAATAGAGAGTTTAGAAAATGACAAAATATCTAGCTAGAAGAGCTTAAAGATATACTTAACTGGTTGTTTTATTTTTTTTATTCAACCACAGTTAAGTAATTGATTTAAAGAAGATTTGTACAGTTGGCAAGAAGATAACTACGAGATAAATTAGGAGTTAAAGCTGTAAATCAGATTGGCTGGATTATTTTTCACACCAAGAATCAAGAATCAAGAATTAAGGAATATCATGTCTATATAAGAGACAAGCATAATTCATTTCCATAATCACAAGAAATCACATACATGGAAGGGGAGTGAATAGAAAGAGGAAGTTGAAAATAAAATGATGAAGGATGACTTCATACAGTCTTGATCAATCAAGCTGAAGGAGAGCTAAGGAATTCTGCAGACACCGACGAACAAGGAAGCACAACATCACAATGCAGAAAGTGTGGAGCACAAAGAATTGAATTAATACATTGATCAAAGAGGTGTTATACTTAAATAGATCTAAAAATCTATAATTCAAGTTGCATTAGAAACATGTCATAATGTTTCAGTTTAACCATTGAAGCATCAAGTCTCTTAATAGAGTAGGACTTAACCGTCTTCTATAATTGAGGTATATCCTAACAGATTGCCAAAAAATTTGATTCATGAAAGTAGCATTAAAATTGCGTAAAGCATATTGACAGCCTAAGAAGAAGTTTGATTCAAGGATGGTAGCAAGATTTTCCTAAAGCCTATTGATAGTCTAAGAAGGAGGCTGATTCAAGGATTGTAGCAGAATAGATGCCAGATACTAAGTGACAACCTCTATGTATGAAATCCTATAACAAGGTTGTACTTAATAGTGTGTTTGTAACCTTTAACAGGGTTGGCTCCTAATAGGGCTCACTTCAAAAGATTGAAAATTTGGGGTACCGGTCTGAGTGGTTTTTCTCTTAACAGGGTTTCCACATTAAAATTCATGTGTTATGTGTGTATGGTTTATTACGTTATTTTTTTACATTTTACATATGCATTTCTGGATTGATTGGTATACTTTGCATATTTACTGAGTATCGGTAAATAAGTTTTACTGCTTATCGGTTATCAAGGAGAATAAGGATAGACAAGGTAAACCGATAGACAATCAATTATTATAAGTATTTCATGGCATGCATCTTGTAGGGACTTAATAATCTGAGGTGTATTGATTGATGGTTAAAGATTAAAGGATAAATTTTTGAGGCCACTGATTCAGCCCCCCCCCCCTCTCAGTTATTACTAACACAATCAACCAATTTCATTGTTATATAACCAATAAAAATGTATGGCTCTTAGTATGCTCATATAGCTTAGATTTGTTTCTTGGAGATAATTTTCTTCAATCTTCATTCCCTTAACTGGATAGATGTAGTAGCTTCTTATTCTATTTTTGATGTTGTCTCTCCCTTTAACTATTTCTCCCCTTGATCATCTCTTTTTCCTTTGACAACAATATAATCATCTCTCCCTTATGATACTTCTCTCCCTTTTGATATTCTCTCCCGTACAGGTTACATCTCTTTCAAGTCATCTTAAATCATGATGGATATTTCATATGTAATATCTCCCTTTGGATATTCTTAGGATACTCTCTCCCATCTTGATATGCTCTCCCTTTGACAACAATGACAAAGTAAACAGTTAGTTTTCCAAAGTTATAGCCTTTCACCTTTTTACAATATACTCCTTCAATTTCCCTATCCATCAGCAGTACAGTGACTCTGGTGTTTGGTGTAGATATGTACCTTGCTATGTACTGATGTATATGTTGTAGTCCATCTCTTTTCTTTTATCAACATGAATGATCTTTTGTTTAAGTGTAGGCTGATGTAGCCTCCTAGTCATCTTACTGACCAATAGACAAGGGCTAGACCCCTAGTCTCTTTCTCAAGTACTCAAATATATCTTTAGGCAATGGCTTTGTGAATATGTTAGCTAATTATTCCTTTCATTGAACATATTCTAGTATCACCTCTTTCTCTTGCACTTGTTCTCTTAAATAATGATACTTGATTGCAATATGCTTAGTCTTAGCATGCATGACAGGATTCTTAGAAATTTTTATTGCACTAGTATTATCAAAATAGATAATCACTAGTTCAAGAATTTTCATATTCATACCTTCTAGTAACTATTTTATCCATGGAATGTTAGAGAGGTTTGCAAAAGCAGCCACATATTTTTCTTTTGCAGTAGATTGTGAGATGAATCCTTGCTTCTTGTTGATCCATGTGACAAGTCTTTCACCCATGCAGAATTCTTCTCTACTTGTGCTCTTTTGGTCATCTAAGTTTCCAGCCCAATTAGGATGTATATAGACTCGAAGCTCAAATTTTCCTCCTCTTTTATACCATAAGCCATGTTCCTCGGTGTTCTTTAGATATCTTAGAATTATCTTGACAGTAGTCGTGTGGGATTCTTTGGGATTAGAAGAGAATCTTGCAACTATTCCAACTGCATGTGCTATATCTGGTCTAATGTGAACAACATACATTATTTTGCCAATCAATGATCTATACAAGGTCTGATTTACCTCATTTGATTTTTCTTCTTCTTTTGTCTTGCATCTAGTTTCCATAGGTGTTCCAAATGGTTTGAAATCTTCCATATTGAATATCTTCGACACTTTCTTGATGTATTTGGATTGTGTGATATATATGACTATATCTTGTTGAAGAATATGTAGACCAAGACAGAATTTTATCTCCCCAAACATTGACATCTCAAACTCTTTGCTCATTTCATTAGAAAAATATTTACATAACATATCATCAACAAATATTTTAGCAATCAGAATGTTATCATGAGTATCTTCTTTTAAATACAGATTGCTATTTTCACATATCCTTAAGAATCCAATGCTTATGAGACAGGAGTGAAGTCTTTCATACCAGGCTCTAGGTTCTTGTTTTAATCCATACAAGGCTTTGTGTAGTCTACATACCATGTTTTTCCTATCTGGATCAACAAACCCTTCTGGTTGCTCAATGTATACCTCTTCTTCTAGTATTTCATTTAGGAATGTAGATTTGACATCCATTTGGTATACCTTGATTCCTTTGAATGAAGTATAATGAATTAGTATTCTTACTCCTAGTGCAACAACAAGTGCAAAGGTTTCTCCATAGTCAATACCTTCTTCTTGTGCATACCTATTGCATACTAATCTTGCTTTGTTCCTTGTGACTTCTCCATTCTCGTTCACCTTTTTTCTGAATATCTATTTGGTATCGATGAAATTCTTATAATCTGGTCTAGGTACTAATATCCATGTTCTATTCTTCTTAATCTATTCTATTTCTTCATTCATAGAACTAACCCATTCTTCATTTTCAAGTGCAGTATTAACAGATTTAGGCTCAAAATCACAAATTAAATATCTAGTGTTTAATGACTTACTTCTTATTCTCATACTAGCCTTCTTGTCTCCTATGATCTTCTTCTATGGATGGTGTCTTCTAAAATACTTGGAAAGTATCGGTTCAACTCTTTGTTCATAATTTTGATCATCATCTTGACCTTCATTTTGATCTCCAGTGCTCAAAACATCTTTTTCCTAATTTTTGGTATTTGCAGCCTGATGCTCGGGTGCAATATTCTATTGCTCAGGAGCGATACCTTGTTGCTCAGGTAGAGTGTCAGGTTCTTTAGTGTAAACAAACCTATTGTATTATTCTAGTCCTTAAATTCAAACACTAGATTTGACATTAAACAAACTATTTATTCTACTTTGAACATATCTAATTTGCAATATTTATTTTTTAAATAATGACATACTATATTAATTAAAGAAACATAGTGTGAATGTATTTGTTATATAATTTATCTAGAATCTAAAATGATAATAAATCTACTTAGATCACTAAAGCTTATTATGATGTTCAAAAAACCAACATGACTTGAAACTACATACCTGCATTTCTTTTTCTTGCCTGCATAACATATTCTCCTTGCCTCTCTATTTCCTGCACTCGTATATATGGCTACACAACTAGATGCATGATATAAAACTCATATTTGATTTCATACAATGTCATAAGATAAGCTACATTAATAACTTAGCTAAATCAATCATAAGGTATTTAAAGTCAGTTTCAAAAAGAGATGCAAACTATGCAAAATATTGGAAAGGGGTGGCAAGATCAAGGAAAAACTCAAATGTACAAGACCTAAGGGCTAGACCTAATTCCTCAGGGGCTCATCATAGATGGCCTTGCCTACGTAACTCACAGAGACATCATAGTTCAAGTTTACAAAACTTAAATTAACTCATACTAGGCATGCCCTAATGCCGGACAATTCACTTTAGAGATAAAATGTGGTATATGTTAGGGATTATGAATGAATGCTAATATATTTTCAATTGGATGCCAAATTAATAAGATATAGATTTTAGATAATTTATTATAATCTATCTAGAGAAATTCAATATAGATTCTATATTGTTCAACAAGAGCTCAGACCATGTTTAATGAGCTACAAGAGGCCAAGCTAACAATAACTCATAGCATCCAAGTGGAGGAGACTAAATCACACTCCAAGCCTACATAAGAACCACTAAGTTTATTTTATAACACCAATTGAAGTATGCCTATGATAACCTTAAGCTATATAATAGATCAAGGAAAGAAACATAACAAGTGTGTTTGGTACCAATACTGACACATGTAAACTACTACTAAGCATCTCCTTGATATGTACATTTATATTTTCTTCATATCGAGGGTCTATTACACAAGATTACATTTCATAGGACATGCATCTCTAGGTACATACAAACAAATGATATAACATATCCAAATATGATAAGTGAAGAGAGAGAGAGAGAGAGAGAGAGTGAGAGAGAGAGAGAGAGAGTCTAATGCCAAAACTGATGTCAATGTTGATGTAGAAACTCTAGTCCCCAATGGCAATTGGCAACACCACCTGACTATGTGGAACTCATAGGCCCACCCCACCATGCTAGGAGATGTACACATGACCCAAGCACAACAAAAAAGAATACACTTCGGAGTAGGCTTACACACACCAATCAAGAACACTCACATCAATCTCATGAATAGAAAAATATCTATCATCTACTCTTTAGAATGTAATATATTGAGAGTGATACTCAATCTACAATGAGGTTAGGTGATAGGAGAAAAAAAAGGGGAAAGTGTCATCATGTAGTACAAGTAGGTCACACAAATGGATAATTTTCTCATATAAGGTCTCATATTTTCATCTCATTCTGAGCCCAAAAAACTCTAAGACATGAGGAGAGCACACATGAGTCACACGTAATCCACTTTCACATTATGTATCATTACTAGTTTCATATTACTCCCAATAATCCAACCAAGTGATTAGTCAACATGGTGGCACATTGAAGGCCACTTACCAATTGTTCCTATCATCTACAGCCAAGGCTCATCATGTTTTACATGAAAATGACATAAAAATACCCATGGTAATAATACTAAGTTACATTCACAATAGGTTTCATTAAACACAATTTTTCATCTTCTCAATTTGCTAAAATTCACAAAGCATAAACTCTTTAACATCTATGTCAGTAAAGGTTAAACATAGACTCAACCATTATATCATTATAGACATGTTAAATATATCACTCAACTTCACAATCAATAACTTTTATTTAATTTCAAATACACGCACACAAAGCAACTTAAATGCTTGATTTCACTATTCATAATTCATCCAAATATTCAAATGACTAACTAATTGAAAATGAACTCAAATTTATTCAAATAAGAAATTCTATTGTATATATCCATCATTCCCCATAATAATATGAAATTAAAAACACTCCAATTCCACTTTTCAATTTTTATCAATTTTCATGCAAAAACTAGCACTATGGCATCCTCTATTAATGGTGCTCAAAAAGCTTGAAAATTCAAAGTTTGAAATTTAAAAATCTAAAGATACCCTTTGGTTCTGAATTCACCCAACACCCCTCTTTTAACATAAAATTCTTATTTCCACCATTTCTAAAAATTTGGGCACCATAACCCTACCTAGGGCACATTTTTCATATTTTATTTAAAACTAATGCTACAATGCATGAAACCAAACAGTGTAAGAATGAAAAACATTCTAAATATTATTACTAAAAAAAAAAAACTGATTTGGATTGAAAATATTGAGTATAGAGAGAAAAATCAACATAACTCTACCTCAACTTGTGTAAAACTTTAAAATTGAAGAACTTTTCACATACCCAATCCTAGCTTTAATCCTTTGGACAGCAAAAAGAATTCGAGGAGACTAATCCATTGAGCTCCTACCCATAAAATTATTTCCAATAGATTTCTCCCAACAAAAGAATCAAATTTTGAATGTAGGAGGGTTTAGAGAGTTTCAAAAAAATCCTTAAAATAAAACTAAGTGTCAAAATAAACTCTTTTTTTTTCACTTTTTCTTTTTGAAAACATTTAAAATAACTATTTAATAAGATCTGTTCCGCATTCTCAAATGTCCAATTTATATTTTTAATATAATGCCTATCAAAATGAGCACATATATGACATATTTATCTCTTTTAAAAAATATCAGTTAATCTCTTTTAAATATTTAATAATCATTTACGCTATAAAATTTAATATATTGTTAAATCATATATTTCATAAACAATCACTTCCTTTTCAACCACAATTACTACCAAGAGCCCCAAACAATATCCAGACATTAATTTATCATTCAAATTCATATAATAATATATTTAAACTCATTTAATCAAAATTAACCATTAAATCATAACATCTTTAATTTAAACATAAACTCATAATCAACAATAAAATTCCTACGAAATGCATCTAAACACAAAGACACTCTTTACGGGTATCCACATAGGGTTAGGGTAATTAGCATTACCATACGATGGTAACCAGATGTAATAAGGGTCTTTGCAAAGACAAATTGTGCTTAATTTAGCACAATGAGGTTAGGCTTAGGAAAAATTGGCCAATGTGACATCTCTGAATAACCACCATTGGAGAAAAAGGCACGCTCAGACCTATGAAGCCAAGTGAAGTCAATGCCTGTTACCTGCCCAATTTAGTGTAATAGCCAAAGCAACGTACACATATACTATGTCGACAACAGGCAAGGGAGGGGAAAAAGACATTGTGTGGATCTCGCAAGTAAGTGACTATGACTTTGTTTCACCTTAGGCACACCCATCATAGATCATCATCATAAGAATGTCCATGATCTCAAGGCATCCTCATCAACATCATGTAGTTATTTATTAACAATAATAACCAGCCACAATATTTAAATAACAAGGGCTATCAAGAGAGATCATCAATATATATTACTTACCATTTAACTGTGGTGATGATAACAACCATAGCCTTACCAAGGCCAGTATGTCGAGTGTCACTAATCATCTGATATATCATAAAATATCATCAAGGGTCATTGGTAAGCGTTAAGATCATTAATCATCATTGCTACCATAAATTATTACGTTTACTGACTAATATCAATATCATCATGAAATCAACCTACAATGCCATGAGGCTACCATAACATTTATGCTAAAGGACATACTCGGACAATACTGTGGGATTATTTCACATCTACTTCCATTACTAAAATCACAAGTATAATTTACTATCAACATCAATATAATCATAATCCATCCAAGCTAACATGTGAGCATGTATGAATCAAATAATAGTAAAATCTCACCAAAGAGTATTAACTAACTTCATGGTATTTTACTTAATGCTAGCACATGTTTCTAGTGACATTAACGAGTATTTCGTATCAAGTATACTTACTTCATTTTGCTTGCAATCTAGGGTCATAGGCCATATTACATTTTTTTTAATGATAGGGTTGGAGTGGCACTACATCCTCCCCCCAAGGACTTGACTTACTCCTAGAAGTTGCAATGGCTAAGGTGGAAACATGTCACACATTAGTCCTAAAACATCCTCAACCAATACCAATGTTATAATTGTTCCTTGGATTCATGCAATATTATAGAATAATCCTTACAGAGATGATTGGGCATAATACATGTCTATCTATCAACATAATTTACTTTCCTACCAACCATTGTGATTTAAGACTCAATCAAACAATAGCACAAGTGTAAACTTTTCCTTCTTTATTAGTAGTCAAAAACCATGCACCTCAATAAAGACATCAATATAGATTAGTTAATTATGAAGATGTTAGCCATCTGTACAATAAATTTATTTCCCTTCACAAAGTTACTGTTAATATACATTTTCAGCCTCAACATAAAATCATATTTAAGTTTTTCACTAAATTTCCATATAGAATTCATATGTTGGCTAAAATAATCAACCAAATATATTACTTTCCACTATTTCTTACTTAACAAGTACACCAATTCATGCAATAGTACTCAAATTACTATCATTTTGTCATCTTTTTAAGTATTGCAAACAATTAGGTCACTTATTTTTAAGATCTTTAATCATTTCAAGTCACACTCTTTCATGACAAAATCTCAATTTCACAAATCGTATATCACAATTAACATCAAAAATCATAAGACATGATGATATAATTAAGCACATAACCAACATATTGATCCATTTCTATCACTAACATGCAACAATGAATATACGCATTGACACCAACAAAAGGCTCATGAGTGGATATGCATCAACACTCTGGGTACAATATAATGATCTCGTCTAAATCCACAATCTATAGTCCATAATCTATATCTCACTCAGTGGCTTGATGGTATTAGGCCACACACCATACGATGGGACCTTCCATACAAGACCACATGACCCATCCCTTATTTGTGTAAGGTGTTTAGCCTCCAAGGGAGAGTCACCACTCTAAGGTAGGTAGTGGATCATAGTTGCATAACAACCTCACATACCCCCATACTTAAGGATTCCTTATGTCTACTTCATCATATACACTCAACAAGTTCATCTCACACGTTCTTGGAGAGAAATCACATTACTACACAAGACAAACACTCAAAAACAATAAAGATAACTAGCTTAGCCAACAAAGCTCATAAATAAGAGAAAGTAATTATCAATTCTAACAATAAGGTAAGAAAAAAAAATCCATGGAATTTGCAACAATAAATCAAATGTACCTGCAAGAGCTATGTGTAATAAATCTCACAATTTGTGGCTAAACCATCATAAATAAAATAAGAAAATTGTTGGTCCACACAATAAAAGATAAAAATCATCACAAATTGGACATTACATCACTATGTGACTATATCTACCCACTAGACAAGGAAGGAGGGAATAGCGTCTGACTATCACAATAGTCCATCATGTGATGACCCATCGGCCTACTATCACATGACATGGGGTATTCACCTTGGCAGCACCTCACCTTAAGTGGCATGAAATAAATATGTGAACACACCTGGCATGAAAATACACCAAGCGGGGAGGGCACACATTGGTCGTATGTCGCATGGCAGTGTTCCTCACAGAGAAGGCACGTGCAGGTCACACTCCGCATCGTAATATCCCTCAAGATCATTTTCATAGCCAAAGGTATACATGGCTAGGGTCCACCCATATGCCTACCATGCCTAAATAACTGAGCATCCATGGGTACCCCTCCACAAGCATGCAAGCGTCTCCAAATTTCTCTGCATCAAGTAGGAAAATACAACATACATATCTATACTGCACCTTCACGTAACTCTGTACGTGGCATCATGTCTTTGAGCTTGGCTTTCTGCCATCAGCAACACAACATCACTATCTAAACTATGTCGGAACACTAGTGAGTGTGGCATCGCACCCATTTGCACCATGCCAGAGCATGTGCAGATACAGTATTCATCACAACATGGGAAAAAATCTCCGTCCACATGCTGGATCACAAAAGTATACATATATGCATGAATCAACAATGATAATAAATATATCCATAGAATCTCACATCATATATTGATACCAAACTCAATAACTTTGGGGATAAAGGATTATCACATATGAACCATGTACTTGGGTCCATCATGAGGGGAAGCATTGATTACCTTTTTCCTCAAGAATTGGAATCTAAGTTCACTCCATGCCACCATTACATGTACACCATACAACTACCCAAGGAAAAGACAATGCTACTACCCCTTCACATACTAACTTATCAACAACCCGTGGGTTGGCACTCAGTAGGGTGAAAACATACAAATAAAATGACGGTATGGTTCTCACATACCCATATGAAACATAACCTCCATGGGTGGGTGCATATCCTCACCACCCCATGGAAACATAATGCAAGTGCTGGTTATACACAACACTCAACATAGCACTAGTACTGGATGTTCACATTCACAGGAAGTACTTTCCAATAAGAATGCATCATTATAACATAAATTACATCGCTACTCAAAATTGTGCATCATAAGCATCACATAATAATTATAAGTTCTCCTTAACCTCCATAATAATTTTCTTACTAGGCAACATTACCCATCATTCATATTTTCTCTAACATCAGTAGAAAATATAACAATTTAAAAGCATTCATATTTTTCACTCACAAGAACATGAAATAATTATACTAACTTCATATATCCAATATACATGCAATGCATCAACTTTTACCCTGCTTCTAATGCCTTTATCATTAAGAAACATATTTGTTAATCACATATCAAGCAATTGGAGAGGGGGAAGAGATATTTTGATTCTCAGTTCAAGTAACCATTACTAAACAAGTTCTATTATTCAAATTTTACGATTCACATAAGGTAATATCCACACAATCCTTTAAGAATTAATTAAATTTTTTCTAACTATGATAAGAAAACATTTATCATTTCAATGTAGTGTACACATAAACATGATTACTTCCCAACACACCATCTACAATAATACAAATGCAAAAATTATTCTTCAACAATAATCATAATCAACCTTTTATCACATGTTTATCTCTTACATTCATTTAGAACTTATACATTTATAAATGTTCAAGGGACACATGATATTGAATCAACAATTACTTGCAATAGTCAGGCATTACACAAGTAGGAAATAAAAATAAATTTAAAGTATCCATTTTTCATCTAAGAAAAGAATGTACGAAATAGGCACATCAAGGCTATCTCCAAGATCATCATCACTTTCCCATAAGAACACTAAGGAACACACAAGCATATCTACAACCATGGACATGAGGGGACAACACACCCATCTTCAGGATATTCTCAACTAAGGTTCACACTCCAATGCAGCATAAAAAGGAAAATGGCTAAGATGTAAGCTCCTCAACAAACTAAAAAAAAAGGGTTGTTAACATTAACCATCTATTGCCATGCTCATTTTTTCTCTATATATTCATCTATTCTGATATTTGCACTTTCAATAATATTTTTAGAGGACTTGTTAAGACATTTAGAAGCCTTGCTCTTGGTGGAATACCCTACAAATATTCCTTCTTAACTTTTGGAGTCAATCTTTCCATTTCTATCATATTTTAAAATATAACATTGACTTCCAAATATTCTGAAGTAACTTGCATTGGGTGTGTATCCATACCATAGCTCATAGGGTGTCTTTTTGGTATCTTTTTTCAATTGTACTCTATTCAGTGTGTAGACAGTAGTACTGATTGCTTCCCTCCTGAATGTTTGAGTGATGTTTTTCTCTATGATTAGTGTTCTTGTACAATCAAAAATGGATTTTTTTCTCCTTTCAGCAATCCCATTTTTGTATGGTGCTCTTGGTGCAGAAACCTATCTTTTAATTTCATGCTCATTGAAAAAGTTAGTGAATTCATCATAAAAAAATTCTCCTCCTCTATTTGATCTCAAGCATTTCAATTCCTTACCACTTTGTTTTTCTACCATAGGTTTATACCATTTAAACATCTTGAATTCTTCTAATTTTTCTTTTAAGAACATAACTGTCATCATTCTAGAATAATCATCAACAAAGAGAATGAAATATCTATCACCATAGTAACTCTTTATTCTCATGGGTCCACATAGATCAGTATAGAATAATTCTAGAATAGCATTAGATGTATGGTATTTTCTCTTGAAACTAGACTTTTTCATTTTACCTTTTTGACAATTCTTACACATGATATGCTCGGGCTTTGACATGCCCATTAAGCCTCTTACTTTCCTTTTATTTCTTATCTAAATCATGTTTTCAAAATTCACATGACATAATCTCTTATGCCACAAACATATGTATTCATTTCTAGCCATTAAAATAATAGTGTTTCTATCATCGTGATAGAATAGGTTACATTTTGTCTATTCACCAGTTCTGAACAACCTTCCTGATTCATCAAAGATCTTTGCCTTTTTATTCTCAAATACAACTCAGTAACCTATGTTATTCAGATGTGAAACACTCAATGCATTAACTTTTTGTAGCTTTGTGATCATCAACTTAACATCTTGAAACATTCAATCTGTTATAGTTCATCATGATGACCTTTTTCCAGCTCTCTTTTCAAATTCAATTACCTGTCAACTTCATACGCCATGGTTGGCATAGAATTGAACTCAATATATTAAGAGTGAATGATGATGTGATTGAGAAATGACATTCAAATTTCTCAACTAGATTTTTGTATTAATTGCTCAATGATAAATAGACTAGGCACTTATGTCTTCTACTTATTATAATTTTGAGAATAGCAGAGCAAGAAACTCAGAAGTTATAGAGATTTGTGAAGAAGAGCTTGTTCTAAGAGAGATAATTGAAGAAAAAAGCCAAGATGAGTCAACCAAAATCCAGGAAGGCTTTAGTGAGTGAGGAGAGTAAGGATATGGGTGATGACCATAAAGGGAAGATGAATTACATGGAAGAAATCATCACATTTCATTCGGGGTCTAATCGGAATAAAAAGGTTAGTGATGAAATTTTCTCTGACTATATGTATATTTAAAGAGACTCTATTACTCCAAATTGTTCTAGATATCATTTATTCAATTAATTTTATAGTAATATAACTAGTCAAATCCTTGTTTGCAATCCCTGGACATTAGGTTCAACAAAATTGATAGTCTGAGATGTTTTCCTATATGTGGATTTTCTGGTGGAGTTGGCTAGGAAGTATGATATAGTCTCTAAGACCATCAAAAAAAGGATAAAACATCCCTTGTTACCTTAGATAGGGCTTCTTTTATGAATTCTTTTTGTGTCTACCATGCCTCTTCCACAAAAATTGATTTCAGAAAGCATAAAGAAAAGTATAAGAAAAAGATCAATCTAGTTTTTAATTTGATCCTAAATCATATGCCTAGGCCAGGGACGTATGTAGCCCTATTACCCAGTGCCAAGAATGCACATTATGAATTCAAAAGACCTATACTTCTACATGAATTATCTAGCATATTTTTTGTGAAACGTATTGGGGATTGATGGAGATGTGGAGAGAATGCCTACAGATTTGTTGATGATCATCCTAGACATCTAGAATTCCCATATGAACACTAAATTTGATTACATTTTGTATGTTATTGACTGAATGCATGAGGGTCTTGTGAATATTCAAAAGGGTAAAAACCCTCATTTTATGCATTTA
This sequence comes from Thuja plicata, assembly GCA_018584345.1. Taxonomy (NCBI): domain Eukaryota; kingdom Viridiplantae; phylum Streptophyta; class Pinopsida; order Cupressales; family Cupressaceae; genus Thuja; species Thuja plicata. The sequence continues at coordinate 494,528 of MU228213.1, forward strand.
TCTTTGCTGATGCACTTGATTCTTTTCCACAATATAAATAATATGGACACCAATATGTTCAGACCAAGGACACACATAAATGGTCAGCCAAACCCTATGCAGTTTTGGATGAGTGTTTGGAATTATACATCAAATGACCATGAGTTATGTGCTTTTTAGAATTGGAATGTGCATCCAATATTAAATTTTCTAGGTATAAATATAGCTAGGTTATCTGTCAAGGTGGTAAGGCTTCTAAGGCCTTGTGAATATGTTTATAAGTGTTCTAGAGATCATAACTAGGGAGAATTATATCTTTAAAAGGCCTACACATTGATCAGGGTATATGGGTGTCCTCAGCCCCCATATATACTTCCAAAGTATGTTCCTCCAAGGGTTGCACTAATAGAATTTATTTGGCAACTAGTATGGATACAAAAGGATAATTTGGATCCTCATAGGAAGGGTACATTCACATCAAGGTAGTTAAAAATCTTTGATTTTCTAATTGGAAAGAAGGCTATGGAGGGAATAAATAAGTGGTTGGGATAGCTAAAGATGAGCATGGCCCAATATAGATATGTTGACCCTGAAGTTTTCATAATGAGTGCTAAGTAATTGTTAAATCCTATTATCACTAACATCAGAGAGCATGAATGTTGTGATGAGGAAGATGTCATCACAAATGTTCTTGATGAACAAGAATTTGAGTAGAAAGAAGGAAAATAATGGGACCTAGTAGATTAGGAGAAACAATTGAAAAGGGTAGGGAATCCATTTGGAGGTTTCTTCATGGGATTTCCTTACATGACTAGGGTTACCAAAATGATTGATTCATATGACATCTTGTACAATCACTTGGAAAACCAATTGGAAGAGAAGCAAAAAGTGCCTGAGAAATACTCATCCTCTGAGTATGAAGAGGATAGTGAGGGGGCTTATATGAAGCATAACCCTCATCAAATGGATCGGCCACATAGTTTTGAATAGAGCTCAAAAGCTCTTGATACAGAGGCAACAAGTGAGCCTCCTAGAAAAAAGAAGAGAATAGAACAAGGACCCTCTCAAATAGAGGTACATGGAAAGAAAAAAGATAGAGTAGTTTCTTTGGTAACTTGTGATCCTCCTTACTATCACCAATTTAGAAATAATATCAAAGACAAAAAGAAAAAGGAGAAGGAGATCCAGGAGGAGGTTGAATTCCCCCTCTAATTATGCAAATATGAGAGGGAGCTATACCAAGAAAAGTTGCTAAGTGATGATGCTTTCATCAGGACTAATGATTTTAAGAAATTTCTCATTTGGAGAAAGCAACAAGAGGTTGGAACTGAGTTGCAATTAACATAGGGTGCTACAATGGGAGATGAAGCCTTGTAGGCTCTGAAGTCTTATGACTCTAATTCTCAGACCATCAAAGATGAGGAAACTAGGCAATTGGTATTATTAAGTGGTATGTTACCTGTACTAGGATGGGACTTGGCCTCAACTTTTATTATAGATCAGATTAGGAAATAGCTAGAGGCTCAATTATCCTCTAAAACTTAAATAGGAGAAATGATAAGAGGGTGTGGTTATGACCCCAGATCCCACATTCTTGCTATGTGTTCTTTTTCCCAAAGAACAAAAAATCCATCGTTCATGAATGTAGAAGAAAACATGGATGGGGACAAGATCATTTGGAAATTGTAGAACACCTTTGATTTCAAGATCTCAAAAGTTGTCACTCACTTTTCCAGTTTCAATGATGCCAAAAAAGAGCAGCTATTATAGAGATATGATAGACTATTCGATGAAACAATGGCCTTGGAAAAAGACAGGGAGAAGGGCCTAATGAAAATCCAGGCATTAGAAGAACAATTGGAAGAACTGAAGGCCAAGTTGGAAGATTCCTCCAAGGGTCTTCCTCCTCCAATATAAGAAGTTGAAGTTGTTCAGACTGCTATCAATGAAGATCCTAATAAAAAATAGAGACAAATGATAAATACACGAATGAGGTTTTCCTTTTTGCATTGTTAAATATCTTGCAGCATATAATTAAAATAATAAAAGGAAGGATAGATGCATTTCACAAGGCATACATCAAGTTCCTGTAACACCCCAAAATTGGCATCTTGCAACCCTAACCAATTTTGTTACATTGTCATTCTTCTGGATCATCAAAGTCCTATTGTACTAGGCAATTCTGAGTTTTAACTGACTGTACTCGACCAGAGTGTCAAATGTAGAAAATCCTAAATCTGCATTAATCATACATCACATTTAATTCCTAAATATCTATTCAATAAATAAACCCTATGATTGAATTAATTTAATTATAAAGTCCTAGCACTTTAATTAAATTAAATTCACCCTCTTTAGCTGAGACACATGAAAAAGGGATTAAATAATATTTAATTATTAAATAAATATCCTCATTTCAATAATTGAATTTAATTATTCAGATAATTGAGAAAAAACAATTATGAGGTCATATTTATTTAATTAATTGGATATTCTCTAGAAAATCTTTCTTTTATTCATAAATGGAAACTTTGAATTAATTGTGCTTTAAAGAGAAATAAAACAATTTAATTCAAATAAAATAGAATTAAATCAAAGAAAGAAAACAGTTAAAGCAGGAAGAAAACAATTTATTATATTCTTTTGAATAAAGCTTTCTATTTTAAAACTGACTTTCTATCTGTTTTATTTCAAAGAAGAAAGTTTATATTCTGATCACCTCTGAGTCTATAAAAGAACTCTCATTCCTCATTCAAAGGCCCCGATTACTTCCTGAATTTCTAATCATATGCATTGTTAGAATACTGAATTATTGTCATATTTCCTTAATAATTTCATATAGAATAATATCATTTTGCAATAGAATAGCTTCAATTTCTAGAATAATTGCATTTATCATCATGTCTTAGATTATCTTACATCTCTCATTTATTAGAATAAATCTTGCATTGTATTGCATTCATGGAGATAAATCCTTCATTCCTAGATTAGTCCATGGTTGTGAGACTCTCATTCTGAGAGGAATTTCAAAAACCCGATCTGGATAGAAGGAAACAGGTCAAATCATGCAGGCAGATAGGATGAATAATCTCATATTCAGTCTTGTGTGTACCTGGTGAAGAAGGACTATGTTGAAGTGTATGGTGAATTAACAAGGCCAAATTTACCACATACATTTCTGGCACCCATCGCAAGGTAGGTAAATTTATGTTCTGGCCTCATTTCATTTCATCATTTTCACTTTTTTGCATTCTGTCCATACTTCCGCACAAGTTTTGTTTTAATTTTGCGCAAACTTTCTGTATGTCTCATGTGAACTTTCTAGTTCTTTGCGTGGCATGCAACACTTGTTTGTGCAATCTAGAATACTTTATCATGCGAAATTGTAGACCAAAGCTTTCAGATTGATATTTTATTGCCTTGGTTTTCTAACCACCTACTATTTTTTGACATCTGTGCTTCTCTAATTTTATCTTTTGAAATAGCATAACAGTGGTTTGCAGGACGCTGAGACAAAGAAAAGCCATCATAAACTTCTGACATGTTTGTTGCAGGATGCTGATATGAAAAAAGGTATTACAAAATACTAATGGGTTTTATTGTAGGACATTTGTCGAAGACCTTGCATGTTTTCACAACTTCTTATATCTGTTTTTGGTAGTTAAAACACATTTCGGTTGGTGCTTAAAATGAATCACTGTCTTGCATGATTGAAGTGATTTTTAGATTGTAATCCTAAGAACTACATGAACGTATCCTCTCCCCTCTCCTTTATGGATCTTGGGTGTAACATAAATTCATGTGATTCTTCTAGAGTGGCTACCTCCTGAGAGCTTTAGTAGAGCCGGTGAGAATGGATGCCCAACTGGTAATAGGCTAAAGCCAAGCCCTTCCAAACCGGTATATAAAAAAATCTATTGTGATTAATGTCACAGTAGATAGGTGTGAATTTGTTGTGGCAACCAAAATCTCCTCCAGTACCCTAGTGGTGCGTTAAAGTCCCGACATTGTTAAGGTGAAAGCCTTGCTTTGAACGGATTGGGAGAGCCCCCTTTATTGGGAAAATGACTTGATCACAACCACCTGAATGGATGACCTTACTACAAACTATTGTTCTAGTTTTCAAAAAACCCTCTATCTATTAGTGTGGAAGTCAGAAATTGACTAAGACACCCCACATTGTTACGGCTTTTAGCAGAGATAATAGCCCTTTGGGAAGAAATTCCTCTGGGGTTTGAAGCTTGGTATGCCTGAGAAGTGATTGCATATGTAAGGAGGAGCTCATGCTTCCAAGCTTCTAAGTTATCCTCTAAGGGTAAGCATAGCTGAACTTCGGTTTAAGTGGGAATTCAACAAATATTATCCTAGCTATCCTAGGGTTGTGATGTTCTTTTTCTGGTACTACAAACATTCTATTTAATGTGTTTTGCGTGGGTGTATCATTTGAACAATCAAAACTATCATCAAAACACACAAACTGTCAATCTTGAACATGTCCAAAAACAATCTGTCACTTGAACTATCTGTCAGAAAACAACATGATTTCATCTTGGAAAATGCAAACTGGTCTTAACAACCTGATTCTGTAAATGTCCTTTTTCAACATTTGCATAGTTTCACGCAAAATTTCTCAATCTTTGCATCATTCGGTGCGAATATTTGTGCGATACGTATTATACTGTCGTGCAATATTTGGCAACAGTGTCATTACTCTGTCACTTTTTATTCTATCAACTGGTGTCATTCTTCATGTGATGAGAGCATTTCTCTACACGGTTTGGTGAAAAACTTCACACGACAGAGCATTTCATCACACAAAACTAGAGTCTTTTGTCCAAAATAGTGAGCTAAAATCTGCCAGTCAGTTATACTTTTGTCAAATCTGGTCTCTGATATGGGTATGTTTTTCTTCCATCTATCTTCACACAGTCTGAAACTTAGTTTCTTGGGTTGAGAACTATGTGATTCTTGTTTAAACTGGTCTTGTCTCATGTCTTTTTGATTTATTTCATCTGTGTCATCATGCCTTGTGTCGCAATAGTCATCTCTTGGCTTGTTCTAGCCTCATCTTGGACAATTTGCACCAAGGATACTTCACCTTTTGGTACATTTTGTGCAATTACTTTGAGACAGTTTCAAGTTTGGTCCTAGTTCACATTCCTTATTCAAAACTTTGTCTATGACTATCACAACTCAAAGTGGCAAAACATTTCCTTCAATCAATCAAGATGAATCTGTACTTTCCACACCATTACCAGCTACATCTATTGAGGGATCATCTCGATCTCCTTCCCCAGTATGATGACCTTACAATAAACGGTCATTTCTTATAGATCTTAGTCGGGTTTGAAATCCTTTGTTCCGAGAAGACCCAAATTCAGAGAACACTCAATCTTTTCATATCGAGTCTTTACACCTTGAATCCTTGCATTTTGGCAAGATGATACATAATAACTAATCAGGTGGTGAGGTTAGCAGAACTGACCTCTTTAGAAATTGGGGTAAGTCCCATTCTGAAGACCCCGTAATGATGTAGAAGTAGAAATCACTCAAGAAGAGATTGCACAAGCTCGTGCTAACAAAGATTTTTGTAAAATGATGGGAATTCAACTAGCTAAGGAGAAAGAAAAATACATTCTTGAACTAGCCAATCAAGGGGCTAAGTTACCTTCCAACTATGCTTTAGAAACACTTGTTGAGAAAGAGGAAGAAACTAAAAATTCCCGCTTGTGTAAAGAAATGCAAACTATGCGAGAGCGACTCTCTCAACTCTTGAAAGAGAAAGACAAACCTATTACATAAATCACATTGGAAAGCATTTTTCCTTTCCCATTTGATAAAGATCTTCACATGCCTCCTTTTCCCAAAGGAGTTTAACTTCCTAAATATGACAAATACTTGGGTACATCCGACCCTCAAGACCATTTGAGATAATTTGGTGTTCTCTCTATGGAATTCATACATGACACAACCTATCTTATGCATCTTTTCCCATGTAGTTTGGGAGGATCAGCTATGGAATGGTTCTCTAGACTACCAACTGGCATCAAGACCTTTGACGAAATTGCAAATTTATTTCTACAACACTATTCTCACAACATCCAACATTTGGTTCATATTCGAGATCTTTACAACTTGAAACAAAATAACATGGGGAATCCTTCTTGGCATTTCTCCAAAGATGGAGACAACTTTATACATGATATTCTCGCAAGATACCTGAATCTGAAAAGTTGGATATCTTTCTTGATAATCTTCTCCCCAAATTTGGGTATCAAGTATAGCTACAAGGTCCTCTAACCTTTGATGATATGATCAAACAAGCTGTAAGAATCAAGACATTTATGATCAAGAAAGGAGAATTGACCTTACACAAGGAAAATAAACAAGGGTCTTCTTCCTTAAGAAAAGATAAGTCTAAATTTCCCAACGAGAACCAAAATGTTGTGAATGATGGGGTTGTAGACAATGTGACTGCTAAGCCTTCCCAGGCTACCTTTAATCTCACTACCACGATGCAATCAGCCAAAGCCACTGAACAGGCTATGGAAGAATCAAAATTGAGTACTTCACAATTTTCTAGACCTAAATCTTGGGCTCCTAGGCCCAAGCATGAGTTCACTCCTTTAGGAGAACCTCTTGAGGTAGTTTACAAGACTCTTGTGGATAATCATTTACTTACTCCATTGGCTAATCCATGACCTTATGATCTGCAACCAAGACCCTCTTGGTGGAATGAATCCGCTTATTGTGATTTTCACCAAAACAAAGGTCATAAAATAGCTACTTGTCTTAAGCTGTGGCATACAATCCAAGATCTCATTGATAGTGAGGTTATTGTTTTGGGAAGTCACAACAAGAATTATGATCATCAAGCTTTCAAAGATCCATTTCCTCCTCATGGAAAAGCTGAATCATCTAAAGGCAAAAATACTGATGCTAAGGTCAACTATACTTACACCAATAATGACAATGTCATTAATATGGTTGAACCTGTTGATACTGAATATTGTAATGTCATCATTCTCAAGGGAACAGAAGATACTTCCAAGTCCAAAACACCTTTCACTTTGTGAGGGTCTACACCTCAGTCTTCTAAACAAGGACAGTCTCAAGTGAGCGCTAATGTTGTTACTCGATCTCCTAAAATCATTCTCAAAGGCCCTGAGCCTTCTATATCTACATCAACTCAACCTTTAGATAAAGTTAAGGTTGATTCTACTAATAAGAATCCAAAAGTGGGTTCCTCATCTAATGCTACCAATTACAGCATTCTTTATCAATTGCAACTTACTAATGCTCAGATAACTATTTTTGAGCTCGTGAAAATCTCCCCTACTCACAAGGAAGTCCTAGACAAAGCCCTCACTGAGGCAAATGTCCCAAAAGATCTTGATCTTGACTAGTTTCAATCTATGGTAGGTCACTTGACCTCCTCACATTACTTGTCTTTCTCTAAGGAAGATGACCATTCTTTGAGTCACCCGCATAATAATCCTCTGCACATTGAAGTCATGATAGGTTCAAAGCATGTTCGTCGTGTTCTCATAGATAACGGTGGTGGCCTAAATATTTTCTCTGCTAGTTTCCTTATTGAGTTAGGCTATGGAAAAGATTGCATTGATGCTCGCAAAAAGATTACCATTAAAGCCTATGATGAGGAAGAATGTAAATCCAAGGGTTTAGTTGTTTTTCCAATTAGAGTTGGTCCTATTGAAAGAGATTTTATCTATCAACTACTTGACATCCCTTTGGCATACAATATCTTGTTAGGAAGGCCATGGATCCATGAAATGAAAGCTATCCCTTCTACATACCATCAGTGCATTAAGTTCTCATTCCAAGGTTCTGAAGTGACTATACCTGCCAATACACGCTATGATTGCAATGCCCTCACAAAATCTACTGACATCCTTGTGCCTACCAATAGAGAATCTATTAAACTCCTTGAGGATAAATTAAAAGAAATGGAAAAGAGCATGACACTCAAAGAAACTGATATGGGAGGATATCAAATTGAGCCTATGCTATCTATTACGTCTTTTCTGTTGTCTCCTTGTTCCTTCGGGATACCTTCTGAGAACACTAAACCTTCTACAATTATTCCTCCAAAAAAGTATGGTGGTACCTTTGTACAAGCCATAGTACCATTAGAAGAAGAAGCTAAAAATAGAGCTATCAAAGCTTGGATCTATAAAGGAGAAGACAATTTTGAAAATACTCCTCCTTATGACATGAAACCTAAGCAGTATGGTAAAGGTTTATCTATTATGCAATGTTTTGGCTACAAAGGAAATGGTCCCATAGGTGCGAATCATAAAGGCTTGCACCACTTGAAGCCATTGGTCATAGAACATGTGACTCTATAGGTATAGGCTTCTAGAAACTCACATTCCAACTAGAAATAAATAATTTTCTACCTTGAGAAGATAAGAAACCAACACCTGAAGAAACACCTAAAATTTTAGAACCTGAAGATAGCTCTGATGAGGATACTTTTCCTTATCCTATTCCACCAGACCTGGCAGCATTCTTTGCTGAGCTAGATAACTTTGTACCATGTGTCAGTATAGTAGACATTGACAATGATTTTGATACCACCAGTTCACTTGCTCCATTAACTTATGAAGTGTGGAAAGAAATATATACCCTAGATCCCAGTCATTAGGGTGATTTATACATACCACCACACTTTCAAGAATAGTTTGACCAAGAATTCTGGTCACTTCTCATTACACAAGAGGTAGCTAATGCTACAAACACTACTAAGGTACCTAGGTTGATAGGTGCTCATTTGACCATAGCAGAGGTTCTAGGTCATACTCATCCCAAGTGGGGACAAAGGGTTGATTTTACCCATGTTCTTGACATGAGACCTAATGATGAAACATACTCCCATGAATATGAGTTTGACAACTTGTCATATGCCACTTCTGAAAGAGATACAGATACAACTAATGCATATGAAAACCTTCTCAAAGTAGGTGAATGGTCTAGTGTAGGGTCACATGAGTCCGACTCCCTAGATGTTAATGTGTCATCTACTACAGTCACTAGGAATCAAAGGAATTTGACTATACCTTTGGATGAGATTTCTTTAGGTCTCAACTTTCTTGTCCATGCCTTTGATGATTATACTATGAATGCACTTGAACCCATCACTCCTCTTTCACTTCGCCATCCTGAGCTTATAGATTGGAACTCTACCTCCCCATCTAATGAAGTCCTTACATTCTAGAATGATTACGCTCGTGCCTATTACCTACATGCTATCAAACCTATAACATCTCCCACTAGTGAGAAAAGTGTCAACATGACTGAGGCTGACATCAAGTATCTTAGTCACAAAATAAAAAGAAGAAAAAATAGGTGTTCTGATGGTGAAAACCACCTTGTGGCAGTATCAGAGCCTAAAACAGTCAAAATAAAAGACATATTCAAGGGTGAAAACCTCTCGTAGGCGCCTGTGGATGAGATACTTGATGCACTTCCAAGTCATTTTTAGGAAAGATCATCTATACTTATTGAACCAAATCAACTTATTAACTTGGGTACAGAGGCAGAACCCCAAATTTTTCACTTGGCACAATCACTATCAGAGGCAGAAAGAGAGGAACGCACTACATTCTTCAGAAGGAAAAATATCAAATTTGTATGGAAATATTTAGACATGCTAGGATTAGACCATAATCTAATCATGCACCATTTGTCCATTGCACCAGGTGTTAAGCCCGTCAAGCAGAAGCTTTGCAAAATGCATCCACATGTAGCTCTACTTGTCAAAGATGAATTAGAGAAATTGCTTAAGGCGGTGTTTATCAGAGTAATTGATTATGCCGAGTGGATCTCTAACATTGTTCCAGTGTCAAAACATGATAAATCTATAAGAGTCTGTACAAACTTTAGAGACTTGAATTTGGCATGTCCTAAGGATGATTTTCCATTACCCAATATTGATATGATCATAGATATGATGGCAGGGTATGAAATGTATTCACTAATGGATGGTTTCTTTGGCTATAACCAGATAAAAATTATGCCAGAGGAACAAGAGAAAACTGCCTTCACATGTGCCTGGGGCACCTTCTGTTGGAATGTCATGCCCTTTGGACTCAAAAATGTCGGTGCTACATATCAGAGAGTTGTTACCACCATATCTCATGACATGATGCATAAAATAATGGAAGATTATGTGGATGACACTTTAGCTAAGAGCATGCACCAAAAGAAGAATCTTGCCGATCTAGGTCCTATACTAGATCATATGGAACAATTCAGTTTGAGACTTAATCCTAATAAATGCACATTTGGCATAACATCTGGAAAATTGCTTGGCTATATCATCTCTGTCAAAGGTATTGAAGTAGATCCTGCAAAACTACAAGCTATTCTGGAAATGCTACCACCTAAAAATATCAGACAAATGAGAGGACTTCAAGGCTGACTGTAGTCTATCGGGTTTTTTATCTCTCAACTGGCGGACAAGTAACAACCATTTACCAAGACTTTGTAGAAGGGTGTGGCTTATCAGTGGAACAAAGAATGTGATGAAGGGTTCACACAAATCAAACAATATCTTGTGAACCCACAAATCTTGATGCCTCCCATCCATGGGAAGCCACTTATACTATATACCTCTGCTATAAATGCATCATTGGGTATTATTTTGGCTCAAGAAGATCAGCACAAGAAAGAAAGGGCTATCTATTACATTAGTAGAACTCTGGTCTCATATGAAATGAAATATTCTGCTATAGAGAAGGCTTGCCTTGCAGTGGTGTTTGCTTCACAAAAATTGCAGCACTGTATGCTAGCTCATACTACATGTCTAATTGCTAAAATTGATCCTCTGAAATACTTGCTCAGTAAAGCTACCCTCACAGGTAGACTAGCTGAATGGGTCATGATTCTCAATGAATTTGATATTGACTATGTGGAAAGGAAAGCCATTAAGGGCCAAGTAATAGCAAATCAGTTGGTAGAAGCACCTCTAGTTGATCATCAACCATTGCACATTAAATTTCTAGATGAGTCCATATTGCTTCTTACACATCGCTCATGGACTATGTTTTTTGATGGTTCATTTACCCAATAGGGGTCAGGTGCTTGGATACTATTCATTACACCTTAATGGTACTCATTACCAAAAGTATACAATATGTTGTTTTCTTATATGAACAACATTGTTGAGTACGAAGCCCTCATCAATGGTATGAAGATCACCCTTGAGTGGCGCATAGATGAACTAAATGTTCTTGGAGATTCCCAGTTGGTCATCAATCAGGTGAATTGTATCTATCAGACAAGGGATGACAAGTTGATACCTTATAAATGGTTGGTTGATGATCTTAAATAGTATTTTAATCATATCACATTTCAAAAGGTTCCAAGGGTAGATAATAAAGTAGCAGACACCATGGCTACTCTTGCCTTTATGTTATAGATGCCTAAAAATGATTTTAGACATGAATTCCTAGTGGAGACATTATGCTACCCAGCCTATGACTCCCCTGATTCTCAGATGATCTATTCTGTCATAGGACATGATTCATCCCACTAACATCACATCTTCTCCTACCTACATGACCAGATTGTTCCAGACACTTACTTTCGGAATGAGAAACATCACCTAATCTGCAGTGCTTCACGGTTCATCATCATCGCTAATGACTTGTATAGATGTGGTCTAGATGTTACCCTCCTTAGGTTTTTAGAACCTGATAAATCCAAATGAGTGTTAGTAGAGATGCATGAAGGCATCTGTGGGTCACACTCTAACGGCCTGACATTGGCCCGTAAACTTATTAGAGCTGGTTACTCTTGGCCAGATATGGAAAAAGAAGCAACGTAGTTTGCTAAGTCCTGCAAACAATGTCAATTACATGGTAACTTGATTCATGCTCTAGCCAAGGAGCTTATTCCATTCATTAATTTCTGGCCATTTCAGTAATGGGCCTTTGATTTGGTGGGTCAGATCTACCCCTCATCCTCCAATGGACATAAGTTTATTATCATAGCTACAGACTATTTTACTAAGTGGGTGGAGGTAGTCCCTCTCACTGTTGCCAGTGGCAAAATAGTAGCTATGTTTATTCTTAACTATATCATCTGCAGGCATGGTGTACCCTCAGCAATTATCACAGATAATGGGGGACAATTTAAAAAAAAAGGATTTGACAAAGCTCTGCTCTAAGTTTAAAATTACTCAACATTGGTCTTCCATCTATTATCCTCAGGGTAATGGATAGGCAAAAGCATCCAACAAAACAATCCTTAAGATCTTGCATCACACAGTGCATAAATCCAGATGAGATTGGCATCTCTGGATCAATCCAGCTCTTTGGGCATATAGGACAAGTATCAGAACATCAATAGGGGCTACTTCCTATGCGTTGGTTTATGGAGAAGATGTTGTGCTACCTATTGAGGTTGAGATTCCTTCTCTATGAGTCTCTCTGAAAGGCCTCATTACAAATGAAGATACCATAATATCTCAGCTACAAGAGCAAGAATTACTTGGTGAACATTGTCAAGTGGCATTCGATCACCTAAGAGCATACCAAAAGAGGATTTCCAAGAGCTATAACTATAAGGTTAGACCAAGGGATTTCCAAGTGGGTGACCTCGTTCTAAGGGAGAACCCTAAGAATCAGCAACATCGGATCCATAAAGGGAAGTTTGAACCAAATTGGCCTTGTCTGTATGTTGTCACTACAGTGTTTGGGTCTGGTACCTATCAACTTTCTACTACTGAAGGAGAACAACTCAAAGAGCCCATCAATGCTCTTCATCTAAAGCAGTTCTATAGCTGAGACATCTTCAGTATGCTCATGTATATAGTAAAGTCCTAAAAAAATTCTAAAAATCTAAAAAATTCCTAAAAAAAATGATCATCTTAGTGAAAACCTAGCAATAGGTGCTTTGATGTATCTCCAAAAAAAAAAATTATATATTCCAAAAATACAAAAAAATTGAAAAATACAAAAAAAAAGAGAAAAAGAAAAAAGGTGCCATCGATGAAAACCTGGCAAATAGGCATCATGGTAGCAAAAAAAGAATTTCTACCAAGAAGGTGAAAACCTGGTAAACAGGTGCCTCTTGTTCCACAATGCTATATCTATCGCAGCATCACTTGGCTTTATGATTTTGCTTTCCTTCATTACTACTTTCCTGCTTACATTTTCTTTTAGTTCCTATCAAGACACCAACCCACATGGATTGAAACTGGTCATACTCTCAGGGCAACCCTCCTAATCTAGGGGGCACTGTCCTCTTATCTTTTAAGGATCTTCTTTGCAGTAGTCACCAGTGGTTCTCACTGCATCTTCCTATTGATGTCTAGCTTATACTACGATCGCTTTATTTGAGCATCTCTCTCACAACAGTCACCAGTGGTTCTCACTGTGTCTTCCTACTGTCGCTATTCTATCAAGATTGCTCACATTTTTTACAGTTGGAGTTGTACTCAAATTCTCTATTTATCAATACTCAGTCTTGACAATTCTATGCTTTAGTTTGTACATATCTTTTGGTCACTTTTGTGACACTCTGGTTCCTTTGTGAACCCTCCTGACTTGTCATTGATTCAGTGCCATATGCTTGGGGGCAATCAAATCTCATTTTTCCTTGCAACATACATCACATCAGTCATTTTTACTTGGGGGAATGGGTCCCCCATTTGATTGCATATTTGGCTTACACCTGAGTCAATAATCTTGTCATTTCTCAAGGACAACTAGCTACTGTCACAAACTGGTGTTTTTTCACACCACCATAAACAGTGTTTTTTAACAATATCTTTGGACATATCTATGTTTTTCAACACACATCAGATATCTCAAATGTAAATATCTATCAATAACAATCAAACACAATGCACTCACAAGCACAACGATGTTTTTTAACACCCTCTAAACATGAACAAATTCACAAAACTTTGAAACTGGCTGAGCTATGCTTGAATATTTCTTTATATGCTGTCTATTCTCATGGATTTCATTGATATTTTCTTTGTCTACTACTTGCTGGTGTAGTCCTGATGATCTAGCAACATAAAATAAATAGGGTGTATGTGATAAGAGCTCCCGTAATAAGGTTGAACAACCTCACATCCCTCAATCTTGTTTATTTGCATGCCATGGTGAGGTCGGTACTATCTCCTTGCTTGTTCTTGCTCTGTTTGTTATTGTTTTGTTTGTTATTGATCTGCTTGTTTACGCATGATCGAACTCATCGTTATCTTGGCTTTGAATGCCTCGATACTAGTATACTCTTGCAATATTAACTGGAAACAATGTTCAGGTCATCTTGGCTTTTGTTCCCTGGTGCTTACATTTGTTTCCTACATTTCATCCGATGAAGAGTGATATTCATATCCTTATGGTTGCATTGTGGAACTAGTAAGGGTTGTATCGACTTTGATGTTCCAAAAAAAAAAATGCTTAATGATTATGATTTTACGATGGGTCTCACAACCACATCCTAGAACTGCACTTTCATATTGCATCTAGCATAGAATTGCATTTTCATATTGCATCTAGCATAGGATTGCATTTTCATTCTAGACTTGCATTGTGGCAGCAATTCAGTGTTCTCTTCTTTGCATTCTCCTGGGTTCATACATAGGGGAATTTTTCTTCAGAGTCTTGGTTTCATCATGACTTTCCAAGTGTTTGATCCTCGCTCAGCTATATGCTCAACCCATTTTTGTGATCGAAATCAAAATCTGACACTTCTATATAGCTCAAAATCGCATTTTAAAATTTTTGGGACCAACGCGATCAGACACTTGTGCAGTCGACTTTCTAACGTCGCTTTCTTGTCAGAATCTTATCATATCATCCTTTTCTGAATTCTTTGACTTTTTTTTCCTCAAAATTCAACTCTGGTCAACTCCAGTCAAACTTGGTCAACCAGACCTCGAAATCACTCAAAATTGATTCTGAATCTTCTGAATTCTTTTGTAATCTATTCTGAGTTCTTCTTGATCTCTGACTCAATATCTATCTATGATTTTTTTCTCTTCATCATCAATATGACGTGTCATCTTTCTATTTCTCTCCCGAGGGGGCAAGATGATTACATCATTAAATCTATTTCAATCAATCTGATCTGATTTTCAAAAGTCCTCATTGCTAGGGGCATCTCATCACTTGGGGCATGTTCAGTTTTTCATACCTCACAGTCAAAACTGGATACCCCACAATCAATAAGGGCATGTTTGTTCCTTACATCTTGTCATTTATTAAGCATCTAAGCAATCTAACTCAAATTCTTGAGGACCAAGCTCCGTTCTGGAGATGGCTCTCGGAAAACTATCTTTTTGGGACAAGTATCAGGGCAATCTAACCCTGACTCCTGATAATCAAGCTCTATCTTGGAGATGATTCTGAACTGCTATTTACCATCTTTTGAGATAGGTATCAGGGTAATCTAACCCTGACTCCTGAAGGTTAAGCCTCATTCTGGGGATAACCTTGTGAAAGATGTCAATCTAACCAATGTCTGGGCAATCTAACCTAGATATTGGGGGACTAAGCTTTGTTTTGGAGATAGTCCTAAAACCTTTATTTACTATCTTTTAAGATAGGTATCAGGGAAATCTAACCCTGACTCTTGAATGTTGAGCCTCGTTCTGGGGATAGTCTTGTGAAAGATATCTATCTAACCAGTGTCTTAGCAATCTAACCTAGATATTGGGGGACTAAGCTTCATTCTGGAGATAGTCCTAAAACCTTAATTTACTATATTTTGAGATAGGTATCAGGAAATCTAACCTTGACTCCTGAAGGTTGAGCCTCAATCTGGGGACACTCTTGTGAAAGATATCTATCTAAACCAGTGTCTTGGCAATCTAACCTAGATATTGGGGGACTAAGCTTCGTTCTGGAGATAGTCCTAAAATATCTATTGATTATCTTTTGGGACAGGTATAAAGGCAATCTAACCCTAACTCCTGAAGGTTGAGCCTCATTCTGAGGACATTCTTGTGAAATATATCAATCTATTTAGGTATCGGGGCATTCTAACCCAGATCCCTGAGGATCAAGCTTTGTTCTGAAGATGACCCTTGGAAAATCTACTTGACCGGCGTCTTAGAAACCTAACCTAGACTTCGGAGAGTCAAGCTCTGTTCTAGAGATGGCTCTAAAATCATTGCATCATCAATTTTAAAATCTATTCTTCTGTACTTCAGGCATTAGACTATTCTTTGAATCAATGCGCTGCTCGCACATCAATTCAAAGAGGGGCAAAATGTAACACCCCAAAATTGGCAACTTGCAACCCTAACCAATTTTGTTACATTTGTCATTCTTCTGGATCATCAAAGTCCTATTGTACTAGGCAATTCTAAGTTTTAACTGACTCTACTCGACCTGAGTGTCAAATGTAGAAAATCCTAAATCTGCATTAATCATACATCACATTTAATTCCTAAATATCTATTGGCTAAATAAACCCTATGATTAAACTAATTTAATTATAAAGTCCTAGCACTTTAATTAAATTAAATTCACCCTCTTTAGCTGAGACACATGAAAAAGGGATTAAATAATATTTAATTATTAAATAAATATCCTCATTTCAATAATTGAATTTAATTATTTAGATAATTGAGAAAAACCAATTATGAGGTCATATTTATTTAATTAATTGGATATTCTCGCAAAAATATTTCTTTTATTCAGAAATGGAAAATTTGAATTAATTGTGCTTTAAAGAGAAAGAAAAAAATTTAATTCAAATAAAATAGAATTAAATCAAAGAAAGAAAATAGTTAAAGCAGGAAGAAAACAATTTATTGTATTCTTTTGAATAAAGCTTTCTATTTTAAAACTGACTTTCTATCTGTTTTATTTCAAAGAGGAAAGTTTTGATTCTGATCACCTCTGAGTCTATAAAAGAACTCTCATTCCTCATTCAAAGGCCCTAATTACTTCTTGAATTTCTCATCATATGCATTGTTAGAATACTAAATTATTGTCATATTGCCTTGATAATTTCATATAGAATAATATCATTTTGCAATAGAATAGCTTCAATTTCTAGAATAATTGCATTTATCATCATGTCTTAGATTATCTTACATCTCTCATTTCTTAGAATAAATCTTGCAATGTATTGCATTCGTGGAGATAAATCCTTCGTTCCTAGATTGGTCCATGGTTGTGAGACTCTCGTTCTGAGAGCAATTTCAAAAACCCCATTTGGATAGAAGGCAATAGGTTGAATCATGGAGGCAAACAGGATGAATAATCTCATATTTAGTCTTGTGTGTACTTGGTGAAGAAGGAATATGTTGAAGTGTATGGTGAATTAATAAGGCCAAATTTACCACATACAGTTCCCTGATATTTAAAAGGAGGTAAATAATTCAATAGAAACTATGGTCCCATTGTTCATTGTATGGTATAGCGGGGGATCTTTATTTGAGAAGAAAGAAGCATTGCAACCACATAGGCAAGATATTTCAGACTCAGTATGCCAAGTTGGGGAGATGTTAGAACAAATTGGTACATCCTTGTCCTTTTTCAAAGGGAAGGCTAATCAAGTACAAATAAGGCAGGTCATGTTTGGTCCTAACTTTAGCAAATTCATCCCTCCCATTTAGAAGTGAAAGGTATTAAGGACTAGAGAGGAGAATTTGACAAACTTCTGCCATAGAAAGAGTCTTTCCTCACTGAGGACAATACTTTAGATATGGACAATTATAACAAAGCTCTGGATGAAATTTCTAAAGATGAAATTGATTTTGTCAGGTTTGTTGTAGACACAAGGGCTATCAGTGAGGCTAGGTGGTTGACAAAACTAAAGCAGTTGCAGGGCATCATGAATTTCAATTGGCCCATGGAAGAGGAGGTTACACTATGGGATAGTAGTACCAATCCCAGGAAGAAAAAGAAAACAACAATAGACTAGGAGGAAATTGATGAAGAATGAAGGACAGTTGGCACCTAATCAATGAGCACAGGGAGGGTAATTATCACAAATAATAGTGTATGTTAGCATGTATTGGTGGTCACTAGTTCTCACAACAACTTTCAGAAGTTACCTTGAATATCTGTGGAGAAAGGTGCCAATTGTAAAAGATTCATAATGATTGCAAAATAGATAGTCAAGTTTCCCTCCTCCACCGAATGAAGATTGTAACTATTTTTGTCTTCTAGTGATTTTTGATTTTTCCTAGCCCTTTGAAGTTTGTTGCATCCTATTTATTCCATGGTTCCAAGATGGCTAGTGTATGTTATAAGTACCAAGCTTAATGCAATTGAAAAGGATGGTGAATACACAACTACTAAGCAGTTTTCTAATTTTTGTCTGGTTTTAGAATTTTGTCACTTTGTATGTATTGAAATAGGGGATTTTAATAAAATATTGTGGGATTCCTTTTGTATATCTATGATGTCTTCATGTGTTCATGTTTCAATTATTATTTATTAAGTTTGTAAGGCGAGTTTCAATATACTATTTACAAGGTAAATTGTGGGATTATTCTTAAGTTTCTTTCAAGGGAAGGGTAATTCTTAAGGGTAATTTCAGAGGGTTAAATATTTTCATAAGAATTTGATGTCTAGGTATGGGAATGAGAAGATGATTTGTAAGGAATTTCATTTGGATTCTAGGTGTGTTTTCATTAAAAATAAATTTATTTGACATTTTTCCATGGATTAGACAGTGGTCTATACTGACTAAGAAGTTATGATCATCAATCTTAAATTTCAAAATAACCTTTTATTTTCTTTTGAAGAACATAGATGTTTATGAATTTTGTTGAAGAATATAAGCATTTTAGTTGCTTCCTTGGAGAATTGAATCCTTAGGTACACCTTCCTAAGCTTGAAGATCAAAGAGAAGAAGGATGAGTATCCTTATTGCATTAGTATTTTTTATTTTCAAGTGCATATTTTGGCTTGTAAAGTTCTGTATAAGATTTTTTGTTAGCATCTTCAAGATTTGTTATCAATAGTTGTAGGAAATGGCATCAACAAAACATGATCCATCACTAATCCACTATAAGATTTACTTATTGAGATTTATTTTGACACAAGCCAACTTGTTAGGATCTCGATGCTCGATTTCATCTCTTGAAAGAATAACGAAGTTATTCTGAAGGTTCTTCGGGGTTGGGTTACAACCTGCTTAGCTACTCAGTTGAAGATAAATGTGAATGTTCATGAGGAGGCCTTTTCTGGTTTATTCAAGACATCAAATTGAAAAACACTTTAGTTCTTTATGGTATTTTCTATTTTAACGTATATGGGAAATTGTAAATAAAATGCAATTTTGTATTTTTTCAAAGATTTTAGACTTTTAGAATTGAAAGTAGAATGTAATAGAGAAGTGAGAAGTGAGAGAATAAAAAAAATGGCTGAAAATGAAATCCTATAGACATAAACCACTGTAAACTCTTCCTTGTGAATTGAATGATTGGGAGATTTAGAACAAACCCACGAAGCACAAATCAGACAAAGTCACAATTCACTACCACACAGATGCAAGCATCTGGAGACAAAATATATTCACTTGTGCAAGATATTCAAAATCCCTCAGATCACGAAGCCACCAAGATGTACATATCCACAAGAAAGATTTATTGTTAAACCCAAAGATTATCTCTCCCACGCATTCATCACAGAAAGGAAAGCCAACAAAAGCAAACTCCAATGTAAATATGTGAATTTGAAACATAATAAACAAGAGGCTATTGGAAAATAATGAATAATGAAAGCATACATTCAATAATTTCTTATAGGTAGCAGAAATTCACACACCATGAATGAAGCACCAAATGTATATCTTTATTGTATTAGGAATCCTCTCTTTACATTGATTTTTTTATTACAATATATAGAGTTTCTAACCAAATACTCTAAATTCCCAAAATTAGGGCATGAGAGAGTCCAAATTAAAGAATATAAGTTAAGCTAAAACTTTGCTGAAAGGAAACTACTATTAACTAATACTAGATAACTTGCATGGATTATTGAATCCATTTACAATTAGTTTTCCCATGCAAGGAGGGTCAAACTCACCAAGAAGAGAAAGAGAAAAGAAGGTGGGTTTCTTCCGAGAACTTGGAGTCTTCTTCCTTATTCTTGGAGTATTTCTTGGCATCTTCATCTAGAGGTTTTTATAGTGGTGGAGACTGATATGGGACCCTTAGTCCCAAAAAAATTCACTCAATTTTACCATCAATCTGATCTGGATTTCAACTAGTGTGCTAAAATATGACCACATTGGAAACACCCATATTTTTGGACCCCGACCTCTACTCCAAAAAATTTAGAGCCCCAAAAATTTTAATTTTTTTAAATACAATTCGGAGGAGTCTGAGGTTTGAGACTTGTTAGAGGCCAAAAGGTAGAAATATTTGGGAGGCCAAAAAGGCCCAAAAAATGGAAGGTCGAAAGGCCAAAAAAACTGGAGGGCCGAAAGGCTGAAAGGCCAAAAGGCTGAACTTGCCTTGGTAGAAAATGGTCAAGTGTAGAAACTATCATGCTGACTTGCTGAGTGAACTTTGTGATTTTAGTTAGGAAATACCTCTAGATGGGCTGCTCTGATCCTATGCACTATCTCTTGGATCTCTTCATAGTTGATCTATTTAATCTTCACCTTGGTGACCTTTTGTTCTTTCTTTTCTCTAAAGATAGTCAATTCAGAAGCTAAGAACTTGATCTCTTCTTCGTGCTCAGACATTCTCTATATTTCTTCTTTTAGATAAAACATCTAGTGTAAGGCCTCGTTGGTGCTAACACCCACTAGAATATCCATGAATTTTTGAACCACTTCCTTTGACATCTGTAGGGTAATTTTATCTTGGTCCCTATACAAGTTGAGGCCAATCCCTGTAAAGAAGACATCCATCTCTTTTATCCACTCTACAACTTCCTTGTGCTTTCCTGCTATGGAGGCCAAATATTTGTTGTAGACCTTGATTGTCTTAGATATTTGCTTGATCCATGTCTTGAAGTTGTCCAACTCCTCTCCCTCATATATTTGGACTAGAATCTGGAAACGTTGTTTCTAGATCACTTCCAAGCCTCGAAAGACTTCTTGCTATTTACTTATTTCAGAATCTAGACCACCCTCATTCTCCACTAGATCAATCAATAGATTAGCCTCAACAAAGATATTTTTGTATGGCCTAAATACCAACCTAATGGATTTCTCTCCAAATTTAATGAAATCATTCCTCCAATCTGCACTTGCTTGGATGAAGGAAGGGGTTAATCTTTTCGAAAAATCTGATGTAGCCCTTTTTTCTAGCATGGCCTGTAATGAAGCCTCTGGGAAGTTTGGGTCAATGTGACCTACCAACTTGTGAATGTACCTTTTCAAGGCCTCATTTTGCTCCATCAATGATTTTATGGTTTCTTCAACTTTAATCATGAATCCTATAGCATGCTTGGGCCCTAAGGCTGCCAGCATCTGCCTCCTTTCTCTAGTGGGTTTTCCCAAGCCCACCTCCTTGAATGTGTAGTCTTCTGATGTGGCTGAGGTTTGAGAAGTGGTCACGGGATGGATTTTTATATGTGCCTTCTAGTGGCCTCTATTGTCTTGCATGACATAAGATACTATCCTTGTGGGCACACTGATTTTTTTTTGTTGGAAGGCTTTCCCTATAGATGCCATACTTGTTTCTTCCCCCTCTACCTCATTGATATAAGTCCTTCTCTTAAGTTGTATTTCTTTGGTAAACCAAGTAGGTTTAGTAGATGCAGTCACTAGCTCATATCGGGAAACATGGAGGATAGAGGCTAAGTTTTGAGATCTCAAGGTTACTCCACCCTCCACCTCTTTCTCTAGTGCCTTTCCTTGTTCATCTCTTCCTACATCCATCCCTTCCCCTTATATTTCCTCTTCTCTCTTTTCTTCTTCTGCCTTATCTTCTTTAATTGTTCTACCTTCCTCTTCTTTGTCTTGGCCTTCATCCTTTGTTGAATTGATTAGTATCTATGAATTAAGACTAGTCATTACCTCCAGTGTATTTTTGAAGGGTGATACCTCTTCCATACTTACTTCCATCTAGGGGGTTGGGGTGGAGAAAGGAAAAGGGAATGATGGCGGTGGAGTAGGTGTTGGAGTTAGGATTAGGACGGGAGCTAGGGAAGTAAAATTAGAAAGGGGTGGAGTTGGTGTTAGAGCTGGGAACATAGGTGGTGGAGTAGGAATCAGAGGTGGCTAAGAAGTTGCTAGAATAGGGTTGTGAGGTGGTGGAGTAGAAACTAAACTCTCTTCTACCACCTTGTCTATCACTATGTTCTATGCTACCCCCATATCCTGGGTCTCAGTCCCTTGGGCTAGACTGGAGCTTATCTTTGTAGTGAACACATTCACTAAGGAATAAGTGAGCTGGGTTGTAGGTGGAGTGAGGGTCACTTGGGGTTGAAAGAGGGATGGGGCTCCTATATCATATCCTATCATATCTTTCCCTTGACCTGAAAATCCCTCTAGACCCTCAAAATCAGATATTTGAAACTTGTCTGACCCTAAGGCATCCAAAGGATTATCCTATTCTTTTGGGTCCTCCTAATGTTTCCTTGTAGTTTCTTTCTCTTTCCTTCTCTATGACCTATTCCTCCTAACTAATTGTGCCTCTTCTTCCTTGTCATCTCCTTCTGGATCTTCCTACATAGTTTCCAGTCATGGAGAGACTGAATTTATTTTCCTCTTATATGTCTTTTTCCTCTTTTAAGTGATCAGAGGAGATTGGCCAGAGGTGGATGGACCTTCACTTGATGGAGCCTGCGATACCTCTACTGGAGGATCTATGTGCCCTATCATCCTTGTCTTCTTATGTCTTGGGTTGGAACCATATTCCACTTGTCATTCATGACTGTATACCATCCCTAGATTTTGAGGTGGGTGCCTTTTTATACTTGGGGATGGTATATTTCTCCCTTGCTTCTTATCTACTTTCTTGGATGGCTCCATCAATGTTTTAATAGGTATCAGGCTCATTTTTTAGGGCCTCTTAATCCATTTCTCTATTGTTCTCAACACATGCCTTGCCTAGAAATCAATATCATCATTTTCATCCTTATCAATCTTTGCATTCATGATGGGCCTATCATATATCTTCTCATCTATATAAATGGATTCTAGGACCTCGTCTGGATCATACTCCCAAACCTTTTGGGGGAATTGGAGTCTTCAAGACTTCCTTTGCCAGGGAAAGAGGCATTCTAAAATAATCTCAGATTCTGACAGCATGGTCATCTATATAGTTCATCCAGTGATCTTCTAAGCTTGGTCCATGAATGTAGAACTTGCCAATAATATGGTTTTATGTTCCTATAGGGTTGAAACGAGCCCACACTATCTTGCAAAGCTGCAAAGGGAAGTCATCCCATTCGAAGGACAATTATTTACAAACCTTTATATCTTGTAGGGTATATGGGCCCAGTGAGAAGGAAAAATCCCAACAATGCTTCTTCTTATGCTTTATATGCTCATAACCATCTGCAAGCTGCCTGGCCATCTCCAAGATGATTATCTAGTCGGATAGATACTTGGGTAGCTTCTTCAGGTTTAAAGTTGATCCTGGTACCCAGATGTAAGTAAATTTTTTAAATTGTATGTAATAGGCCCCGATGGCCCTTATCTTGGTAGCTGCCTCCTGTGACATCCTTTTTTCCAAGTCACCCTCAATGGATTGGATGACTGCAAATCTGAAAGCATCATTAACTATACGTTAATCAGGGGAATCTTTTGGCATATTTTCTCTCTTCATTAACTGAGCATCCACAATGCAGGTCCAAGCATTTGGGTCATTTATGCTTCCCCTTTTTGTAGGACCTGGGTAGTCTTCCCGTGCCTCCAATAGGTATACTATATATGTGCTTATGTAGAACTTGGGGTTGTGTTTTACTTCTAGCAATTTCTCATCCAATCTATCACTCATGATGGAACCCCATTCAAACCTTTCTTTACAACCCTTGATCCTTTCAATCAATAAGATCATCCAGGGTTCAATTTAGATGGATTGAGGAAGTCCATAAACTTGACTTATCAATGTTACAACCACCTTGATATTATCTTTTAATTATCCTTGACGGAGGTCTATCTTATCCAACCTATTCTTTCAGAGAGGTTGCTTGAGGTAGTCGTTGTTTACAATTTCATAGGATTCCTTCTCTTTTTTGTTGAACCACTAGAGCCCCTTTCCAATGTAGAAGTTGTAGAACTCATCGATGCCTTAATGGAGGTCGACGGAGGTCTATCTTATCCAACCTGTTCTTTGGGAGAGGTTGCTTGAGGTAGTCATTGTTTACAATTTCATAGGATTCCTTCTTTTTGTTGTTGAACCACTAGAGCCCCTTTCCAATCTAGAAGTTGGAGAACTCGTTGATGCCTTTATGGAGGTGGAAGACCTCCTCTATGACATCTGGCCTTATTTCTAGTACTACCTGCTCCTCCATTTTTTGAACTACTCTCTCATCTAAATTATAATGGTTGGCCAAAGTTATGATCAACTTCGATGACAAGACAGCTAGATGGTGGGCTACTGCATTCACTAGTCTATATAGGAATAGTGTTGTGCAGTCCTTGGATCTCCCTGCTAGTTGGGAGAAATGCACCAAAAATTGATCCCAGTCTACATTCTTGATGTTAGTATCAATGATGTCCACATGTTTGTTTCCAACCTTTGAAGCTTGAGGATTCCCCTTGTATTGGTACTTCATTGGAGATGTCTTTTTTTCAGGCATTCCTACAAGGAGAATGAAAGCATTAGTATCTTATTAAAGAAAAAACTAAAATAAAGCTGATTAATCTAAGAAGATAGAGGTAAATAGCTCTTTAAGTAGCTAGGAATGCCTCTTTCACATTTTTGGCTCTTTTAGGGTTTCAGGAACTGAAACTAGTTCACAGTCTAAAAAGGCCAAAAGTGCGAAAGAGGAAATTGTTGATGAGCAAAATTTGTCAGTCTTGCGGCATGCGAAAGCCCGAAAGTTTCTACGGATGCAAAAATTACAAAATGGCCGAACTCTGAAAGTCTGAAATCCAATGCTTTTGGTGATTCATACTTGTTGGACTTTCAAACCTTTCAGACCTCTGAAAGGCCAAAAAAGCTGAATCTTTAAAGGTACTTGGGTGATAGACTAAAAAAAAAGGTTTTTCAACCTTTCAGGGGCCAAAACCTATGGCAAGGGTCATGACCGGAAAACCACAAAACCCTAACATAAAATAGGAAAGACCCAACTTGACTCGACAAGAAGGGACTCCCTACCACATTTGAAGGTGTCCACAAGGCCCTAGGAGACCCTGGGGTGTGCAGGAAAGCACAAAATGGACTGGACAAGCACCAGGTGCAAAGAAACTATTAGAAATTAATATTTACTTGCTTTATGTAGGTGATTCATTTTATGTAATTTGTAATCCCTTGGTTGTTTTATTTAATTGGGATAAACCAAGGTATCCCTTAGATTCCTCCCTAAGAGGAAATAACACAAGTGGCACACACTTTATGA
>MU228213.1:532406-553349 GCA_018584345.1 Thuja plicata
AAATCACATCTTAGGCATAATGGTGAATGAATCTAGTTTTGGTTTCATTTGATCTTGCATAGCACATTAGCATAGTTTGTATTCTCATTCTCATACATTTGATGAAGGCTTGAGACAAGTTCCTCATACTTGTTCTTGAGCTCTTCATTGTTTCACTTAGCTTGCATTTTCAATCAAATAGTGGGATTTAGTATTGTGTTGGGAGAGTACACCCACATCCATCTCTAAGAGCACATCAACAAGGCATTGGGTGCCCTTGTTCAAGCTCATCGGAGGTTGTGGTTTAAACTCCTTGTTTTGGGATTTCATTTGAATATGCTAACCCTTGCTTGAATTTTATTGCTTTGTTGGCTAATCTTAATGGTTTGCATGTTTTAGTGTTGTCTCTTGCAGGCAGGTTTTTTATCATATACAATTCCTTTGGATTTAGAATCATAGTTCTATATGGCTAGGAGGGCATCATTAGTGATAGGGTCTCCTCCTTCTAGTCTCAGTTGTTCACTTACCATCTTCTGTTTATTCCACCTAAGGAAATCTTTAAACTCCTGAGTTTTGATTAAATTTTCGTCATTAAGGAACTTTTTCTGGTGAATCACCCTTTCATCAATACTACTTAAAAGAGATAATTCAATATCCTCTTCAACCTCTTGCAGCAATTTATTTCCCTTTCTTACTTCTTTCCTTAACCGATGATCATAAGGTCTATTACTAGGAATAAGGGCACTCACCTTATCTTTCTTCTTTTCTTTTCTTATATAAGTTAAGGTATGTGAATATTCACTAGTATCAACCTTTTTCTTTTTAAATGTAGGCTCATCAGTAGTCTCATGCTCTAGGACCTTTGTTAGGTCAACAACATATTCTTTTCCTTTTGCTGCAAGTTTTAATGGTACTTCTTGGTAATTTGGGTAAGCTCTGGGAGAAGGACATCCCTGATCAGTGTCATCATCATACTCAGACTCTGAATTTTCTCTGTGGCCCTTTTGTGGTACCACTAATTCTTCTTCTAGCTGATTGTACAAAAGTGTGTGGTTCTCAATAATTGCATCTAGCCTTTTGAGATAAGGCAAATCAAGGTAGAAACCTCCAAAATTCATCGCCTTTCTCTTCACCTACCTTTCCAGGTCCATAAGTTCTTGGATCATGTCTACTCTTCTCATTACTTCTTCTTCTTCCAAAATATTTCTAATAACATCCTCCTCCATACCCTCTTCATGCACATAGTTATATGGTATGGTAGGAGTTAAAAGCTTCTTGGCTCCCACATTCAATCCTTCAATATCATTGTACCTGCACAAGGCTACACTCATCTTACAGTGAGTCATCCAATTATTTACTGGATCTATGACTTTCTTGCAAATTGTCAACTGATACACTTTGAACTATCTAGGCGTAAATGTCCCCTTTCTATGTGGTACCAAGTGTTCTTTATCTGTCAACATTAGGTGCCAGATGAATTCTATTGCAACTATCCAATTTGGAACATGATATGGGAGAATATGAGGAGGATGTGAACATCCATATACTCTTATCATAGTAAAATTATTTCCCAGGTAGAAATCACCCCAATTATGATCACCCAACCATTTATCAACATACTCACATGGCCTCAAATGTTGCAATACTTTTGCAGGCAACCTAGTCTTATTTACTCCTAGGCTTAGCATTATTGGGTACACAATCCAATTTTTGAAACCACAAAAATCACAATCCTTAGCAATGTAATTCCACACTCTGATCCAGAATTGAATAAGGTTGGGCAGATTATAGTGGAATCTTGGAGGGTTCAAATTTTGTTCATAGGGTAATTGAAATAAAGCAATAAATGCATCAAAATAGAATAATGCTGAAACTTGGGATCTTTCTCCTTTTTTCTTAGTAGCAACAAAACCCTATTGCATCCTATCAATGATATATTGGATGTAGTCATAACTAGTGCTTGTATACACATCCTGGATGTCTAAGATAATCATCAAAATACATGCATTTATCCTTTCTTCCCCTCCATCCCTCCCTAGCACTCTACACAATGTATAGGAGATGTATTTCATATAGTGGTTTAAATCTTTCGATAAATAAGGTGCCAAACCTAGTAACATGGAAATATAATTCCTTGTTTCCTTACGCATGTGTCTCTTTACCATATTCCTAATGACTCTAGATTTCCTTTCATACCTATCTTCTTGTTTCTTGAGGTTAATTTCAGTTGACGTTCGGTAATAGAGGTTAAATGCTTGCATAAATGAATTTCTACTTAAAGCAAGTAACACAGTCCCATCATTTCTCTTAATTGTTTTGCTAAGTTCATCATAATTGTTTGCTAGGGCTAAAATGAAATCAACATCTACAAACACATAAGGAACTAACAATATATCTAGCCAACATGTCCAAGGGTTTGAGATAGGCACAACTTCATCACATTTTTTTATAGAAGTAATTAAACAGAGAATAACCTGATGTTCCTAGTGTCTTTGCATCTCTGATGTTAGCCAAATCATCAATCATGATATCAACATTTGACTTCTTATTCTTTGTAGAACCTATTAATAAATTTAGGAACTCATCTGAATAATTCCTTTTTCCCTTGGCATCATCATCTATATCATCATTCCTTCCACTTGAGGAGGCCACACTTTGTGCTTGGCTCATCTTGTTCTGTTCTCACTTTTTGATACCGATATTGAAACAAATCTATCACAGGAAACCCTTACCCTGGACTAAAATGCAATAAAAATAATTCAAGAGCACTAAAAGTCACACCAATTACCTTGAATTTTGTAGAAAACCTTACTCAATTCACTTTTCAAAAAGACAATTATTCTCTCTTTTTCTCAGACACAGAAAACTTGGCAAATTATCCGCTCTGAAATTCTTAATGCAAGGTAAGTGAAAATGAGCATGACATCAGCTATTTTTGGAAAGAATGCTCAAGGTACACATCTCATTATTGAAAAATCCATCATTTCTGCCTTCAATTTTACACACTGTGCTATTAATAATAATGTCTAGCTGTAGACTCTGATCATCAAAGGAAATCTAATTCCAATGAGTGACAAATTCATGAAAATTCTTATTAAATTCGATCAAAGGTTAAAAAATGACGTGATTGGCTCTTTCCAGCAACTTTTCCACCTTGTCATAACCGTTCTGCATTTTTATTGGCTGGTAAATTTTCAACCGTAGCATGTTAGCATTAGTTTTAACTTTTCTTCACTGTATTCTTCATTTTCCTTATCTGGCAACCTAGCGACCATGCTTTGTCTACATATCACTTAGGATTTCTTTTAACTATGATTTATTTTGGAGATCTGGTGACAACATGTGTTCCTTTTATTTAGCTTAACCTTAGTCAGCTTCTAGCGATCACATGAATTAAGAAATCTAAGTCACTGAAAGTAATTCCTAACTCTGAGTTTATCATGTGTCATCCCATCCACCGTAGATTTTCTTTTAATCGAACGCTTATCGCTAAGTCTCCAAATCATATTAATGCTTTATGAGACTTCACAACTTAAGCCTATGTTGCTTAATCACTAGATGTTGGTAACTTAATCACTTTATACTGGAGACTTAGTGACTAAGCATGTCATACCTTTAATTTATCAATTTAATTCAGTCTAGAGACTTGGCAACTATAGTGTAATGTAACATTTATTTCCTTCTATCTCTAAGTCACTCATTGAAATCACCTTTAACCTTTTTATCTGGAGACTTCTTGACAACCACTAATCTCTTTTCTGTCAACATCCAATGGCTCCGCTAAGTCTCTAAATCTTCAATAAAAACCCTAATTCACTTGGAGACCTAGTGATAAGAGTATAATATTCCCTTTAGTCTCTTATTCACCAGATGACAAATGTCACATCTTGAGACTACACGAATGCATACATTAGTCACTTAGATTTTGGAGCACATGTCTCCCTATTACTTCTCGTCTCCTAATCACTGAATGAATGTTGACTTGTCAAAACTGATCAACAACAACGCGATAACCGTAGATCCTCTTTTCATCCCATGGTTGTCTCCAAGTCTCTTAATCTTTTATCTTAACTCACTTTCTATCCTGAGACTTGGCGACTATGTAATCTTTTAAACTCACCACTTAACTTTGATTTGATCCAAAGACAATGTGACCAAAGGAAATCAAAGTCGCCAAACATTCTACTAACTGCAGGGTTTATCACGAGACTTTCTGACCACTATTAGATCCTTCATTAGATGAATGATTGTCGCTTAATCTCTTAACCATTTTGGCATATTCTTTTTCACTTGGAGATAATGAAACAAAGGCATTCTGCTGAGTCTCTAAACATAACAACATATTCTTATATCATTCAGAGACTTGGCAACCTATCTAAAAAAGGCACATGATTTATTTCATAACTTAAGTTTGAAAAAAGTAACTTTAAAACATAACCTTGACTTGGAATTTAGGGCTTTTTTCATTTTTTGAACCTTAAAAAGACTTAAGGGCTTAGGGTTTTACCTATTTCAAACAAGGGATGACCTAAAACATAGGATTTTGACATTTCACTAGTTCTAAGGCCTAGAAATCATCATTTGTATGGAAATACTTTGACAAGAACAAGAAAATTTTGATATTTAATGGCTCTTACTGACAGGGAACTTCAAAAATTTTCTGGCTAGACTACAACTGAAAATACAACTAATAGTGGCTCTATCTGTGGATGGCTAAACATAAGTTTATGGCAAAGGGTCACAAAATCTCTGGTTTTAGACCTCTTATTTGGCGAAGACTAAACTACTACTTAAAGGTAAACACACAATAGAACGGAAAACCTACCTATATACAATACGATACAGACTTAATGTGCATAAATTTTTTATCTTTAGCTGAAGAAAGGCTTCAAAAATTGCCCATGCACTGGCAACTCATACTCTTCATCATCCATATTTTTCAGAATACAAGAATCTTTCCCAAAACTTTGTGAAACAATAAAAGGACCAAGCCATAAAGATTCAAAATTTTTATGCTTACCTTTGTCTTCTGATCTTACATTCCATTGGAGCACTAGGTCACCAGGTTGGAAATTTTTGCAAATTGCTCTTTTATCAAATAGATACTTCATTTTTTCTTGTAGCTTTATATTTTCTTTATGTCCTTCTCTTCTGATCTCATCAAGTTCAGTCAACCGTAATATTCTATCTTTCATTGGATCTGAAACTTCTATCTCTTCTTCTTGAATGGACTTGTATATAGGTAACAGATTATTTATATGCATCTTAGCCTGCAGACCATATACTAGTTCAAATGGTGACCTACCAATAGCCCTCTTAACTATTATTCTATCAGCCCATAGGGCTAATTTCAACTTTGCATGCCAAGCTCTCTTATTCTTTTCTAAGGTCTTCTTTAAAAATTTTAGAATACTTTTGTTACTAGATTATGGCTGGCCATTTGCCTGTGGATAATATGGGGATGAATAAGACATTATAATCCCATATTCATTGCAAAAGTCCTTGATCTCATCAGATCTAAAACACATGGCATTATCCATGACTAGTTTGGCTGGGACACCAAATCTGGTTAAAATATTCTCCATCAGAAACTCAGTAACTATCTTACTTGTTTCTTTTTTAGTGGGGATAGCTTCTATCCACTTAGTAAAATAATCTGTATCCACTAATATCCAACTTCATCCTTCACTAGACTTTTCTAAAAATTCTCCAATAAAGTCAATACCCCACATAGAGAAAGGGGTTTCAGCACTTACCAGATTTAACAATAGGGCCCCTGAGAACTTTAACTTGTTTGAGAATATTTAGAAAGGCTCACACTTCCAAACAAATGCATGGGTATCTCTAAAAATACTGGGCCAATAATACCCTACCCTTAAAATCTTACGAGCAGTAGTTTTTGTAGAAAAATTTCCAGCACATATCCTAGCATGGATTTCAATTAATACTTTCTCGGCTTGAATTTTATCTAAACATAACAATAGCACACTATTATTATCCTCCCAATATAGGTCTCCTTGAATCAAGGTGTACTTCTAAGTTTGCAGCTTCAGACTCCTCTCTTGATTTTCTGACATATTCTTAGGACACTTGGTATTCTTTAAAAAATACACAATATTAGTATAAAATGGTTGTCTTTCTATACTAGCGATTATCTGATCATGTGTCTCTGTATCATTTACTTGTACCAAATCCAAATTATCCTCTATCATGATTTTGGCCAAACCTTAACCTCTTATTAACTTTGTAATGTGGATTTCAAGATTAAATTCTTGGATTCTATTTAGCCACTTACATCTCTTACTAGTCACTTCTGACTGAGTAAGAACATCTTTGACTGCTGAGGGAGGGACATATGCTTGCACCTTTACACAGACAAAATATGATCTAAAATATTTCATAACCTTTACTAGAGCATATGCCTATTTCTCCATCATCTCATAATTTAGCTCTGTTGACTGGAGATATTTACTATAAAAAGATATTGGATGCTCAAATCCTTCTTCATCTTTTTGTAGCAAAACAACAACAATTGTATGATAAGATGGAAATGAAAATAGAGAAAAGGGCTTACTATAATTAGGTGATTTCAGCATAGGAGCCTCTTGCACTGCCTTCTTTATTTTCTCAAATGTCATTTGAGCTTCTTCATTCCAATTAAATTTGCCATCTTTTTTTAGCAACTTTATGATAGGTTTAGCAATTTTTGCAAAATTTTCTATAAATCTTCAGAAAAAATTTATCTTTCCTAGGAAAGATTGAACACCCTTTAAATTTTTTCGAGCAATGACCTTTTGGATTGCTTCTATTCTTTCTAGGTCTATTCTTACTCCATCTTTAGACACTATGTGTCCCAGTAACTTTCCTTCTTGTACTACAAAGTGACATTTCTTAGGATTCAATGACACACCATACTCCAAATCTTTACTAAAAATTTTACCTAGGTGTTCATAGTCATCGTCAGCTCTCTTAGAGTATGCAGTTAGATCATCTTGATAAAAAACCATGAATAAATCAATAAATTCTTTAAAAACAACATCCATGGCCCTTTGAAAATTTGTTCTTACATTTATCAATCCAAATGGAATTCTGATATAAACATAAGTCCCCAAGGAGTGGTTAATGCAGTCTTGTATTGTTTTGATTCTTTTACTAAAACTTGGTTGTAGCCTGAGAAACCATCCATCATTGATAGCAGCTCACAACTAGTTACTTTATGTAACATTGCCTCCATATTATGTAAGAGATAATTATCATTTAGTAAAGCAATATTTAGATTTCTAAAATCCACACATAACCTGATGTCACCATTCTTTTTTCTGACTGGCACTAAATTTGACACCCATGTTGAGTGTCTAATAGGCTAGATAATCCCAACATCTTTTAACTTCATCAATTCTTGATGCATCTTAGGAGCCAGCAAAGGGTTAATAGGTCTCTATTTTTTCCTAAATGGTTTCACCTCTAATTTTAGTGGAATCTCATGTTGGAAAAGATCTTCCCTATAAGCCTTTAGGTCTTCATATGACAATGGAAAAACTATTAGAATAGTCCCAAAGGATAACTGAGAGGGGGGTGAATCAGTTATCAACTACTTTAATTCTTTTCTTTTCTTAGATATCAGTTAACATAAAGTAAATGCACATTCAAATAACACAATAGAGAACACAACAATTTTGGTTATGGGTAAACCAAATAGGTAAAAATCCTGATGGGAATTAGCACCCACAAAGAATTGTACTTGAGTATAATTACCACTGTTAAGAGATCTTGCAACCCTGTTAGGAGTTATTTTTTAAAATGAAATAAGTAAAGAGACCTAGTTAAAGTTCAGACCCTATTAGGAGTCTTTTACAAGTAACCCTATTAGGGGTGAGGACTGACTATCCAAAAGCTCACTGCTAAAATGATGAAGGCTGCAACCTTCAGTAGAACAGATATACAGTATATCTAATAGATGAATTGTTTGAGTAGACCTTATTTCTTGATCAGTTCCAGTGTGTTTTATACTTCTACTTCTTCTTCACATAGATCTTTTCTTGATGAATTAAATGTCTCTACTATCCCAAAATAATGGACATTCTATTCTGTAACTTTTAATGTCTATATTCTTCTCATTCACACTTGGTATTCATCAAATGAACTACTATAAGTATCTTCTTCAAAGGATGTGATCTTCATTGGCTCTAGGAGTCCCTTCAATACTTCTTTAGTTGGCCACATCAACCATGCAACCTGGTTAGGAACACACAACTCAGAGTAAATAGACGTGATGCTTCACAAAGTCAGCTCTACCAAATTAACTCCAACTTCACGATTCTGATAGAACATGTTTGGCACCTTTAGATAATTATATTTAACTCATAACTAAACATGAATACAAACACGCATATCCCAAAGATAGGCACAACTCAAGAAATAATGTAATTACATAAGCTCTTCATAGATAGTCTTCAATCTCTGTAACTGTCATAACTGATTAACATAACTCAACTGAAACTTCATATCTAAGTTAGTGTGAATGCACATAGCATCTAGAACATTTATACACCATGTAAATGAACATGCATAGCTCCAAAACATTTGTACTGATAATTTCATATAGAACACTATTGTATATTATATGTTGTCATCAATGACAAACATACAATGAATTATTTGCATAGAAGCAATTCTCCAACAATATCCCCCTTTGACATTGATGAAAACATATGATATCATCAACTCAAAGTGTCTTCCATATTTTTACAATCTTCTCAATATCCTCACCAAAAGTTCTTGTTCACTGTTGTTGCTCTATATACTCCCCCAAAGTATTTTCTCCCCCTTACTTATACTCCCCCTTTGACATCAATGACAAAGGGTGTTGAAAACCATTAAGCATAGGTACTACTCCATAAGTAGAGTAGTCAACCATTCATCAGTGACCAAGGATTGATGTTCTTGCTGCAAGTTCTAATTAGACTCAGGAAAGGGAATTACTCCCAACTTCTCCCTCAGATACTCAAAAGTATATTTTGATAATGGATTTGTAAAAATATCTACTAATTGTTCTTTAGTGCTCACATAATCCAACTTTACTTCTTTGTCTGCAACTTTTTCTCTTAGAAAATGGTATTTGATATCAATGTATTTTGTCTTTGCATGCACCACAGGGTTCTTTGATATATTGATAGTACTAGTGTTGTCATAGTGAATAACAATAGGATAATCAGTTTGAATACTTAAGTCTTTAATCATCTGTTTGATCCAAACCATTGTTGAACAATTCAATATTGCTGCAACATACTTAGCTTCTGTTGTTGACTGAGAGATACAATTCTTCTGTTTACTTGTCCAAGTGACCAATCTGTCTCTAAGAAATACTGCTCCTCCTAATGTACTCTTTATGTCATCAACACAACCTGCCCAATCTACATCTGTGTACACATGAAGTTGTATATTCTCTGAGTTAGGATACTATAAAGCATAGTCAATAGTCCCTTTTAAGTATCTGAATATTCTTTTTATTGCCATTAGGTTATTTTCCTTGGGTTCAGCTGCAAATCTTCCAACAATGCCAACTGCATTAGAAATATCAAGTCTAGATTGGGTAAGATATATGAGTTTTCCAATCATAGACTTGTATAGGGTCTTGTCAACTACTGTGGAATCATCATCTTTAGAAATATTTCTTCCTATTATCATGGGGGTGCTTACTGGTTTGCAACCTTCCATCTTGAAGTTCTTCAATATCTCCTCCACATACTTAGACTGATTTATGAATATGCCTTTGTCTGTTTGTTTCACATTCAATCCAAGAAAATATTTGATAGGTCCAATCATTCTCATTTCAAATTCACTTTTCATTTATTTGGAAAATTTTGCACTAAGTTTGTCATTACCTTCAAAGGTAATGTCATCAACAAAAATAGCAACGAGTAGTAATCCTTCATCTGTCTCTCTTATGAATAAATTACAATCTGTTGCTCCTTTTCTGAATCTTATCTTTGTTAAGTATCCATCAAGTCTCTGATACCATGATTTTAGGGCATGTTTAAGTCCATAAAGTGCTTTCTTTAATCTGCATACCATGTCTAGTTTATCTGAAAGTTTGAATCCTTCAAGTTGCTCTATGTAGACTTCTTCCTTCAAGTCATCATTTAGAAAAGCTGACTTGACATCCATTTGATATACCTTAAAGTTTTTGAATGTTGCATAGGCCAAAAAAAACTTCATAGCTTCAAGTCTACTCACAGGGGAAAATGTATCAGTGTAGTCTATTCCTTCTCTCTATGCATATCCTTTACATACTAATCTTGCTTTGTTCCTTACCACTATGCCTTCTTCATTCATTTTGTTCTTGAATATCCACTTTTTTCCAATCACGTTCTTTTCATGAGGTCTAGGGACCATTTCCCAT
Organism: Thuja plicata; assembly: GCA_018584345.1. Lineage (NCBI taxonomy): Eukaryota > Viridiplantae > Streptophyta > Pinopsida > Cupressales > Cupressaceae > Thuja > Thuja plicata. Next base: position 542,788 of record MU228213.1, read on the forward strand.
GTTTCATTCTTGATTATTTGATCTAATTCTTCTTGCATGGCACTTTTCCAATCTGAATCTTGGCACACATCTTCAATACTTAAGGGTTCAATCTGTGAAAGTAAGCATACCTCTTCATCAGCAGTTGAACCTTTTATTCTAGATCTTGTCAATAATTTTGTTCTCTGATCTCCAATGATATCTACCTTAGAGTGGTATTTGGATGTGTATCTTGAGTTCTTAGGAGTGATACTTTCATCTATAACATGTGATTCTTCTTCACTTGGTTTAGGATTGTTACATGAAACATCAATACAGTCAACCATTTCTTTAATAACTGTGTCCTTATTGATCGGTCTGGGCTCATCTTCAATCATGGGAGCATAGTTATAATATCTTTCTTGAATCATAAACTTCTCACCAGTCTTCACATGAGTACTTTCAATGATCTTCTTTAATCTTAGATTAAAACATCTATAGGCTTTCCTTTTAGTAGAGTAACCAATAAAAATACCTTCATCACTTCTAGTATCAAAATTGCCAATGCTATCATCTCTCTTGATGTAGCACTTGCTTCCAAAGATTATGAAGTATTTTATAATAGGTACATTACCAAATCAGAGTTCATAGGGTGTCTTGTTTGTGCCTACCTTAATTGTATTCTATTGATAGTATAGACTACTATATTCATCGCATCTCTCCAATAAGTATGAGAAACATTTCCTTCAATCATGATAGTGTGTGTTGTGTCAAGTATTATTATATTATTTCTTTTTGCAATCCCATTCTACTAATGGGTTCTAGGTGCACTTTGTGCGTGTGTATTTGGGTACCTGACAAAAAAGACACAAACACTCAATAAGTCATTGCATTAGTCCAAAAGGTTAGATAAAACATTCAAAACCACTAATATCGACCTATTGCCTAATAACTAGGAAGAGTGTAATTAGTAACATATTAGCCCTCAGAATATGCTACAAATTAGTGATGAATACAACCTAGCATGAAGGATTTTAGTTCAAAAACAAGCTAAAAAGATGATAAAGCATGCAATCTAGCTATAAAATTTGAGATGAAAACAATGCCAAAGCATGAAATGAGAGATGAAATATAAGTCTAAAATTCAACAGCATAACAATGCATTTTTATTTTAAGATGAAGGCTTCTTTGCTCTCAAAACTAGCTTATATTTATAGAAGAATGGGAGAGAGAGAGAGAGAAAGAGGGGGGACAAGGTTCATTTATGAATTAGGAGACTCATAAATGGAGGTGTAAGAGCCATTAATGCCCAAGTCATTAATGAGGCATGGGAGATACATAGGCTTAAGACATCTTCATTAATAAGGCATTAATGAAAGCCTTAAAGAAGCAAGGGGAGGTGTATGAGAGTGGCTTGAGAAAGTGGACTTTAAGGAAGTCAAGCTTGAGAAAGTGGACTTTCCCAAGTGGGTTGAGTTGTTAATCATTCCTTAATGGAATGTGACAACATTAGGAGGTGGGTTAGGACAAGAATTAGGATTAGGATTAGATTAGCATGGGTGAATGGGTTGAGAAGGGTTAGAACCCTAGGTAGAAGTGGTTGAGATAGGTTAGGTTAGGGTTTAGGGGAATATTAATAAATGAAATAAACTTATTTATTTCATTTAAAAATATAGGAATTAATTATTTAAACAATGAAATTGCTTTTTAATAATTAGGGGACTATAGCCATATTTAATTAAATTAAATAGGCTAGGGGAATAGGTTAATTGCAAGTGGGTAATTAATCTAGGGATTTATTTAATTCCTTTATAATTAAATACTATAGCCATGTTTGATTTTGGTTTGATTTGATTGGTCGAAATTGATTTGAATTGTATGGCTGTAATAGTTAATATAATTCAGTGATAAAAATCACTTAGGACATTAAATAGATTTGAAAAATTATGCCAAGCAGTAACAAGGTCATTTAGACATAATCGAGGGTATGATCATACTTAGGGAAAATAGGGTCCATAGTTGGAACAGACCAAATTTATGTGGTTACATTTGCCCCTCTTTGAATTGATGTGCGAGCATCGCATTGATTCAAAGAAAGTTTTCAATTTTGACTTCAGAAATATTGAGAATCCCATTCTTGATTGTCAAATGAAATGTTGATGAGATCAATCTTGCACTTGATTGAACAAAACCGATAAAATTGATTTTGAACTTGGTTGTCATCCAAAGATCAATAAAAGATTTTAAAGATACCAACTTTGAACTTGGTTGTCATCCAAAGATTGATAATACTGATTCTGACCTTGGTTGTCATTCAAAAAGCCAGTATGAAGCTGCTAGGAGCTTAAAAAAAATCTTTTAAAATGAGGAAACACAAGATATCCATCTCATGAGAACCAAAGCTTTATATCCAACAGTTCTGACTTAGTCAAGGAAACTGTTATGCCCCTAGTTTGTTTGATAACGAAGTCATTTTCATGCTGTTATGAGAAAAAAATTAATTGATGATAGTGTGATCATGCCACCTTGGGAATGAAATTGAAGGAAAAGAAATAAATCCCTTAGTTGAAAAGAACATAACACTTGTAGGAAGCTATTAGGCCAAGAAGGAATGGAGTAGAAGAAGTGGGAAAAGGTGTGTTTTAAAAATAAACACACGAGTACCAAGTTAATCACGTTTAATAAAGGTGAGTTTGATTTTGTTCCCGATAGATCAAAGATTTCAAGAATCATTGATTATGTAATTAACTTGATGATTTAGAAGAAGATAGAAACCATTTTTGAGCTTAAATTTCCTTATGTTGTTTATGACTATTAACAAAATGCATCAGGCAATCTTTGAATGCAGCTATATGAAGACTCTTAGGACTTGTCACTGATTTAGAAAATATTGCAACATTTTTATCATCATTGGGTTCTTTTCGAAATGGATACCACCTGATAGTACAACCATCACTAATACCCAATGATATTATGATAATATGAATACTATGCTTTATTGGAATGTTAGAAATAGACTTAAGCATCAAGGCATAGAAGCCAGGATAACAAAATAGTTACCTTCCTTTTAATATACCAGATTCTGATTAAGGTAAGATATTGGACCCGCAATGACCTTGAAAATTCATATCCTTGGGTACATTATGATTCATATAACTCAGTGAGAATCTAGATTAGAAAATAGACAAGGAAATTGTGTCAAACTTACCGTAGTTTACACATAACAAAGATCGAGATATATGCAGCTATCTACCCATAGTAGCAGCTCTTACCATAAACATCAAAGTTAGGTGAAATTTTTAGGATCATATGAAACAATCACCATACACAGAAAATTAAGAAAACATTATGCCCTCAATCCTTGTGACTCTTTATCTTTGCACAGACATCATTGAGTAACTAAGAAGACATAACAAATCATCAATTGAGAATCAATCAGATAAAATTTATAATTACTTCAATGCCCCTAGTTGAAAACATCATTAGGAAATTTAAAGAATCATAATCAAACCATTAGCAAACTGTGTGTTGAAGTAGTACTTGTTCATCCATATGTCAAACATAGGAAAGTTTCATCAATCAAAAAATTGCAATACAAGCAATATGGTGTTCTATGTCTATGCATTGATAGGATAATCCGTTCAGGTCTATGATCCAATATAGCCTTGTAGGAAATCTGTTAATGTAAATGTCATGTCTGTATATGTGATGTTTTGAAAAAAAGATCCTTGTTTTGGAAAGTGACATTGTTTTGCATGTATCAAAAAACATTATGTCTGCGAGGAAAACCAGCCTAGAGAAACCTAGCAACCGCAACCAACTATGCCAACAAAGATGCCCCCAGTGCAGAATGACTTATCTTGAGGACATAAAGATAGACAAATCCCAAGCGAGGACAAGATGGTCATGTAGGAAAATGAATTCAGCGTATGAGCACAGGCAAAATTATGAAGGCCTAGTATCAGTAGTGCATTGATAGATGGAGCACAGAACACAAGTGACACCTGATTGCTAGGTTTTCACCACTTGGCAAGATCTTTTTCTTTTCTTTTCTTTTTGCTACCCAGATGCCTGTTTTACTAGGTGCTCATCAAGGCACTTTTCTCTTTTTCAATTTTTTTTCTATTTTTGCTTTTTTTGACTGTTTTTGTAGTATCAAGGTGCCTGTTTACTAGTTTTTCACCAAGGATACCTTTTCTGAAAGACCCTTTCCACTATTTTTGGATTTCTTCAGGATCAATTTTCTAAATGTTTTTGGTATTTTGCAAGAACTTTTTGCTATACAGGATCTGCTAGCTGAACATTAAGTGTAGAACCGCTTCAAATGTAGAGTGTTGATAGGATCTAGAAGAATGTCTCCCTTAGGTGTAGCTAACTGGTAAGCTCTAGTCCCAAAAGTAGCAGTGATAACATAAGGTCCTAGCAAGTTAGGTTCAAACTTTCCTTTCTACTAGTCCTTGTTAGGCTGGTTCTTAGGATTCTCCGTGAGGACAAGGTCTCCCACCTCAAACTTGCATGGTTTGACCTTCTTTTTGTAACCTTTGGACATTATTGCTTGGTATACTTTGAGGTGATTGAATGATTTTTGTCTGCACTCATCTAGTAGGTCCAGAGAATTTACTCGATCAATGTAGTACTGCTCATCAGTAACCAGTCCTTGTAAGGATATCCACAAAGATGGGATTTCAACCTCGATAGGTAATACTGCTTCAGCGCCATGGACTAGAGAAAATGGTGTGGCTCCAGTTGGTATTTAGATGCTTGTCCTATAGGCCGATAGTGCCGGATTCAGTTGTAAGTGCTAGTCTCTGCCAGATTTTCTCACAGTTCTGTGTAGGATTTTGAGAATATTCTTGTTTGATGCCTCAGCCTATCCATTACCTTGAGGATAATAGATTGAGGAGCAATGTTGGGTAATATGGAACTATTCACAAAGGTCATCAATGTCTTGATTTTTAAATTTTCCCCCATTGTCTGTCACAATTGAAGAGGGTATCCGATATCTACAAATAATGTAGTTCAAAATAAACATAGGTACATGTTTTCCAGTGGCTTTGGTTAGTGGCACGACCTCAACCCACTTCACGAAATACTCAGTGGTTGTAATGATGAACTTGTGTCCATTTGAAGAGTTGGGATATATTTGTCCAACCAAGTCAAAGGCCCATTTCTAGAATGGCCAGTGTGTTATACAAGGTATCAGTTCTCTAGTAGGAGCATGGATGAGGTTTCCATGTGTCTAGCATTTAAGACATGCTTTTGAAAATTGAATAGCATCTTTCTCCATGGTAGGCCAATAATAGCCTACTCTGAGTAATTTCTTGGCTAATGAAAAGCCATTCGAGTGTGATCCACATACACCTTTGTGGACATCTTTTAATGCTAGATCAGACTCTTCTAGTTCTAAACACCGAAGAAGTGTACCATCAAGACTGCGTCGATATAGGTTGTTATTTATGAGGATGTAACGCGATGCTATCCTAATCAGGGATCTTTTCTCATTTCTAGATAGATTGGTGGGAATGGTTTGGTCAGAAAGGTATGCAATGATACTGGCATACCGAGATGGATCTGGGGTATTCAAGGTACATGTTACCTAGTATTCAGGGTTAGCAAAGGCAGGATAGGATATTTCTTCCACCAAGAAGTCATAGTGGAATTGATGTTCCTCCAGTTGTAACATAGATGCCAAGGTAGCCATAGCATCTGAAGCTTTGTTCTCTGATCGTGGTATCTGCTGGAATGTGATGAAGACAAAGTATTTCTTTAGATCATCGACTAGTTGTTTGTAGGGCATCAACTTTTCATCTTTTATTTGATACTCCCCATTGACTTGATTGATAATTAGTTGGGAGTCACCATACATATGTAACTCAATCATCTTCCATTCCATGGCTAGCTTGATGCTGTTAACCAATGCTTCATACTCTGAGATATTGTTGGTGCATGGAAACATTAATTTGTAAGACTTGGGAATCTTGTATCCTTGTGGAGTGATGAAGAGGACTCCTGATCTAGATCCTTGTTGAGTGAATGAACCATCAAAGTACATCTTCCATGGATGTTGTTGGTTGTATTTCCTATTTTTGCTGCTTCACCTTGTTCCTTGTCTTGCCCTCTAAAAATTTTTAGGTTCTCATGCCTAAACCTTGCCAAAATTTCTAAAACCCTGAAAAAACCCTAAAAAAACCAAGTGTTAAACGAAGCATTTGAAACCCTTGGTCATGTCTTATGTTTCATCGTTACCTTTTTCAAATCACTTAAGACATGTGTTTTAAGTTTAGTCGCTTCATCGCGTTGCCCAGGATGAATATTCCATATCCTCTCCCGACTTCGCTTTTCCATTGTGTCGCGTAGTCTCCTTACAAAATAGAATATTCCTTCAGTATTTCGAGACTTGGCGATTACTTCATGTCGCATGGTCGCTAGATCAGGCCAAATCCTGCCACATTCAGCAATCAAAGATATTCTTACCTAGTCAGAGGTTACTGGTAAGAGGTGTAAGTGGATCACAAGAATCTAGGAGTTCAATTTGGAAATCAACATCACCATATTGGTAAGAGGCCAAGGGTTGGCCAAGCTTATGACAGAGGAGAACCTGGATCTTGTGCAGACAAATCAAATGGAGACAAATGATCAAGCTATTACTAGTATAGAGAGACAACCATATTATGCTGATATTGTCTTTTTTCTCAAAAATGCTAAATACCTTGATCATCTGTCTGATAACCAGAAGAGAAATTTGAAGTTACAAGCTCAGAGGTATGTGTTGATTCAAGGAGATTTATTCTGGAAAGATAAGAATGGTGTACTTTTGTTATGCCTTGACAAGTACCAAGCTGAGAAGGTCCTAACAAAGATGCATGAAGGACAGTGTGGAGGTCACTTTTCTGCCAAGACCATTGCCCATAAGATTTTAAAGGGCAGGATATTATTGGCCTACTTTGTTCAAAGACACATACATGCATGTTAGGAAGTGTGAACCATGTCAAAGGTTCTCAAATAAGCTGAAATTTGCAGGTGCTCTGTTACTTAATCCAGTAATTACTGAGGCCCCTTTTGCTATATGGGGCATTGATTTTATTGGTGAATTTCAGGAGAAGTCTAGCGTAGGGCACAGTTGGATTTTGGTTGCCACAGATTATTTTACCAAATGGATTGAGGCTATTCCCACAAGGAAAGCAACTAGTAAGGTGGTAACTAAATTTTTATTAGAAAATATCTTAACAAGATTTGGTGTGCCAAGTAAATTGGTAATGGACAATGCTATGAGTTTCAGATCAGAAGAAATGACAAGTTTCTGTGAGCAGTATGGGATAAAAATATCATATTCATCCCCATATCATCCATAGGCCAATGGACAAGCTGAGTCTAGCAATAAAAGCCTACTAAAAATATTGAAAAGGACCCTGGAAGAGAACAAGAGGACATGGCACACAAAATTGAGATTAGCTATTTGGGCTGATAGAATAACATTAAAGAAGGCAACTGGTCAATCACCATTTGAATTGGTGTATGGTTTGCAGGAAAGGTTACCTATTAACAACTTATTGCCTATTTTCCATTATATACAAGAGGAACATTTAGATATTTCTGACAACATGCAAAACACAATCATGCAGCTGAATGAATTAGATGAGATGAGAAGAAACAGTCAGAAGGAAAACATGAAGCTGCAACAAAAGATGGAATATCTTTTTGACAGGAGGGCTACTAAGAGAAAATTTCAAGTTGATGATCTAGTTCTCCAATGGAATGCAAGAGCAGAAGATAAGGGAAAGCATAAGAAGTTCGAGTCTTTGTGGCTAGGCCCATTCATTATTGCTGAAAAATTTGGCTAAGATTCATACTTGTTGAAGAATTTGGATGGAGATCTTTTTGAGTTGCCTGTGCATGGGCAGTTTTTGAAGCCTTTCTATTAGTAAAGGTCTGAGATGCACAAGCAAGTATGTATCATAGTTTCCTTTCCCTGTTCTTTGGTTGTAAATTGCTGTACATATTTCCCTTTCTGCTGTAGGGTTTTGCTCGAGTTAGTTGGTCTGCAACCAGAGATTCTATGGTTCTTTGTCATAAACTGAGTTTAGCCAATCCACAATCAGAGCCACTGTTGGTTTTATTTCCTATTTTTTCTACTTCACCTTGTTCCTTGTCTTGCCCTCTGAAAATTTTTAGGTTCTCATGCCTAAACCTTGCCAAAATTGCTAAAACCCTGAAAAAACCCTAAAGCAACCAAGTGTTAAATGAAGCATTTGAAACCCTTGGTCATGTCTTATGTTTCATCGTTACCTTTTTCAAATCACTTAAGACATGTGTTTTAAGTTTAGTCGCTTCATCGCGTTGCCTAGGAGGAATATTCCATATCCTCTCCCGACTTCGCTTTTCCATTGTGTCACGTAGTCTCCTTACAAAATAGAATATTCCTTTAGTATTTCGAGACTTGGTGATTTCCTTTAGTCGGGTAGTCGCGGGATATCTATGTTATAAGCTTTATAAAGAATGGGACCCACTGCTCAGTCAGGTGATCGCGAGAGAAGTCAAAAAGTCAAAACAATGTTATCAGACTTCGCGATTACTTCATGTCGCATGGTCGCTAGATCAGGCCATATCAAATAGTTAAGTATTTTTTCAGTCGCATCGTCTCGAGATCAAATGGCTGTTAAGAGATAACAGTCCCGATTTCATGACTAACTATTTGATTTTAGCAATTTCCCTCAGTCGGGATGTCGCCAGAACAGGGCGATGACTCAGCTCTTCAATATGCATTAAGTGGACAAAAGAACAGATGACATCTGTCATAAGGTAAGTGGTTGTTGGGAGGTCACCAGAAAGGAGAAATGAATCAAGTGATTATGAGACTAAGGTATTTTTTCCTTTAGTTGCAAGGTCTCCAGATAAATTAAGGGTATGTAAAAGTATATAGCGATTACACGCCAGCCCTTGGATGAGGAAATGAGAAGATCCAACGGTGATCGTGATGTCTGGAGATAAAAGTGCCCCAGGGAAAAGGTCCTCCCGACTTGGCAATTAGGGTATGTCGCAAAGTCGCTATAGATAGAGAAAGGGTACTTTTTAATAATAAGGTCAAGTTAAACTTATCTCCCGACTGGGTGACTAAAGGTTGTCGTGTGGTCTTGAAATGAAAAGTGAGCATCCAGTGACAAAGCGATAACTATAAAGGTTAATAAGTAACGGCTTGTCGCCAAGTCTGGGAAAGAATGATGAGTTAGGGTTAACTCCATGCGACTTTGATTTCAGTATTTTTGCCTAATCACTAAATGACTTGAGTCAGCCAAGGTAAAGAAAGTACATTGTCACCATGTCTTGTGATGGAACTATGGTTAAGGACAAGTGCTTGCGACAAAGAGACTTCCTGCAGTCGCGAGGTCGCCAGATCATGAGATCTAAAATGTGGTGACAAGTGGATGACATGACAGAACGGATCTCCCGGCAACCAATCAGAGGATAGAATTTTGATTATTGTGCACAAAGGGTAGCTGAGATGTATGATAGAGAACGAATCAATGGATGACATGTTAGCTGTCTTAAAAGGTTTATGATTGCGCCAAAGATCTATATTTGAAAATTTGATTTCTTGTCAACTTCGTGCAACTACGGCTAGGTTTTTGAAAGCTCACGACATGGAAAATTAATGGCAGAACTGATGTTTCCAAATTATGAGCTATGTACTCAGAATCAAAATGGCTATAAACAGATGATTGTGCATTCATTCTTGTTCACCGTGCTTTCAAGGTTTCAGAGCCAGGTTGATTATTTTCAGTGTAAAGTGATATTCAGAGAAGTTGCAGTATATCCAAGGTGATCAGAGTTTTCTAATTTGCAGAGAATTGTGCTAAGGACAGATAGCTGATATTGAAGAATAGATTTGTTTCAATATCGGTTCAAACAAATAATTTCAAGCTGTCACAAAGATGAGTAGAGCTATGAGCGTTCCTTCAACCAGTGGAGGCAGTGGAGAGGAGCAGAAAGGAAAACCTAGCTTCTCAGATGAATTTCTCTAGCTTCTTCCAGGTTCAACTCAGAATAGGAAGATTGATGCAGGTGTGTTTAAAGATGATTTCAAGGACATCAGAGATGCTGCAACCCCGGGCACAACAGGTTTCTCTCTTTTTTCATAATTTTATAAAAATTCTGATAAGCCTATCCCTATTTCAAACCCTTGGATATCTGGTCTGGGTAGGTTATTAGTGCCTAATGTATTTCTAGATGTTGACCTATTTTTGGACCTGGCAAACCATTATGATGCCCTTACAAAGACCATCAAAAGAGATGATGGAACTGCTTTGCTGATACTAAATAGGAATTCTTTCATGCAAGCATTTGGTTTATTCAGCACCATGTCTACTAAAATTGACATGAAGAAGCAGTAAAAAAGGTATAGTGCTACGCCTGGTGTGGCGAGAAGCTTATTGAAGAAGCACATGCCAAGAGAATTAAGAGATTATGTAGGTCCTAAGGTTGAACCTTACCCATATTACTACAAGGACCTGCACTTTTATATCAAGTACAATGCTTATGCCCTTTGTAGAGTATTGGGAATAGATGGAGACTCAGAGAGAATAGGCCATGGTATCCTAATGATGGTC
>MU228213.1:563701-618286 GCA_018584345.1 Thuja plicata
CAAAATTGAGATTAGCTCTTTGGGCTGATAGAATAACATTAAAGAAGGCAACTGGTCAATCACCATTTGAATTGGTGTATGGTTTGCAAGCAAGGTTACCTATTAACAACTTATTGCCTATTTTCCATTATATACAAGAGGAACATTTAGATATTTCTGACAACATGCAAAATAGAATCATGCAGCTGAATGAGTTAGATGAGATGAGAAGAAACAGTCAGAAGGAAAACATGAAGCTACAATAGAAGATGAATTATCTTTTTGACAGGAGGGCTACTGAGAGAAAATTTCAAGTTGATGATCTAGTTCTCCAATGGAATGCAAGAGCAGAAGATAAGGGGAAGGATAAGAAGTTCGAGTCTTTGTGGCTAGGCCCATTCATTATTGCTAAAAAATTTGGCAAAGATTCATACTTGTTGAAGAATTTGGATGGAGATCTTTTTGAGTTGCCTGTGCATGGGCAGTTTTTGAAGCCTTTCTTTCAATAAAGGTCTGAGATGCACAAGCAAGTATGTATCATAGTTTCCTTGCCCTGTTCTTTGTTTGTAAATTGTTGTACATATTTCCCTTTCTGCTGTAGGGTTTTGCTCGAGTTAGTTGGTCTGCAACCAGAGATTCTGTGGTTCTTTGTCATAAACTGAGTTTAGCCAATCTGCAATCAGAGCCACTGTTGGTTGTATTTCCTGTTTTTGCTGCTTCACCTTGTTCCTTGTCTTTCCCTCTAAAAATTTTCAGGTTCTCATGCCTAAACCTTGCCAAAATTGCTAAAACCCTGAAAAAACCCTAAAGCAACCAAGTGTTAAACGAAGCATTTAAAACCCTTGGTCATGTCTTATGTTTCATCATTACCTTTTTCAAATCACTTAAGACATGTGTTTTAAGTTTAGTCACTTCATCGCGTTGCCCAGGACGAATATTCCATATCTTCTTGTGCTAGTAATACTCCTACGGATGTATCTATAGCTGAAATGTATAGGATTAAAGGTTTTCCATGAATAGGTGCCATAAGAATAGGTGGAGTAGCCATATATGCCTTCAATTCTCTAAAGTTTTCTTCACAGTGTTCATCCTAGTTTAATGTAACCCCTTTATGTAATAGCTTAGTAAAGGGGTGTGCCTTATCTACAAGTTGGGACATAAATCTCCTGATAGACTGGAGTCTCCCTTGTAGCATCCTCATTTGACTGATATTATGTGGAAGAGTCTTCTCTAGAATAGCTTTTACCTTTGTAGGATTGACCTTGATTCCCTTTGCTGATACTATGAATTCGAGGAGCTTACCTGATTGGACTCCAAAGGCACATTTCTTCGGATTGAGCCTAAGTTGGAACTGTTCCATTCGATCCAATATCTTTCTTAGGTCAACAATGTGAGTACCTCATTCTTTGGATTTAGCCAATGTGTCATCGACATAGTCCTCCATGTTCTTGTGCATCATGTCATGGAATATTGTTGTCATAGCTCTTTGATATGTTGCACCAGCATTCTTTAGCCCAAATGCCATGACATTCTTGTAAAATGTGCCCCATGCACATGTGAATATAGTTTTATCTTGATCCTCAAGGGCGATCTTGATTTGATTATAACCGGATAATCCATCCATTAATGAATACATCTGAAAGCCAGTTGTAAGATCTTGATCATGTCAATGTTTGGTAGAGGGAAGTCATCCTTAGGACATGCTTTGTTGAGGTCTCTGAAGTGCATACAGATCCTAATAAATTTATTAGATTTTGAAATGGGGACCATGTTGGAGATCCATGCTACATAGGCAATGACTCAAATGAATCCAACTTTTAGCAACTTTTCTAGCTTTTCTTTTACCAATAATGCAACATGAGGATGCATCTTTCTAATTTTTTGTTTCACGGGCTTGATCCTGGGAGCTATAGATAAGTGGTGCATAATGAGATTGGGATCTAGCCCTAGCATATTAGTGTAGGACCAGGCGAATTTGATCTTTTTTTCCTTCAGGAACTCTGTGAACTATACCTTTTCTTCTTCTGATAAATATTGTGCTAGATGAACTATCTGAGGGTTCTCATTAGTGCCCAAGTTTACTGGTTGTGTTGGTTCAATCAATACTGAAGATCTTTCCTAAAATTGTTTGGGGAGGATACCAAGAGTCTCATCCTTTGGCGCCTCTGAGAGGTTTTCACCATTGGATACGTCTTTTTTCTTTAGTATTTTGGGATCTGATACTACCACAGAGTGGTTTTCACCATCAGTCTGCTTTTTCTTTTTATTTTTTAGTTTGTGACTAAGAAACTTGATAGCCTCCTGTGACATGTTCTCGCTCCTTGCATTGGTGGAAGAATGGTAAGATTCACAAGAATTAAGATAACAAGCTAGGGAGTGGTCATTGGGAAAGTCGAGGATAGGAGTAGGATCCATTTTAGTCTAGTCAATCAGGTCTGGAAGTACCAATTTTAGGGAGTCAGATTCTGGGAAGGACAGCATCATGTTAGCATCAAAACCATTAATCGACATGACACGGTCTGTTAAGTTAATATCTTTGATGTTTAGATCAATAAGAGTAAGATCATTGTTAAAAGGGTCATTTTCAGTTATATATGGATCATACTCTAGTGACTCATCAGTAGATATCTCATCATCATTCCTCTATAAAAGGAGGCTTCTTGTTTGTAGCCTATGAAATTCTTCTAAAGTTATGTATTCACCAGTGTCTCCATCAATGATCGGGGGAAGGAACTCTTATTCTGCTTTAGGAGGATTAGTATCATTAAAGGCATTGTCAGGTCTTTGACTAGGAGCTGAGGAAGCTACAAACATGTGAATTTTATCTATCCCAATATCTTCGAAGGAAATAGATAGCCGATCCCACTCATAGTCATGAGAGTCTATGACATCATCATCAGATCTACTTAAATATTTAGCAATATTTATTTGATGGACTCAGTTAGCTGCTTGTAGATCAAAGTGAGGTAAATTGAGGACATGTGTAATGGTGACTAATTACCCCTAGTTAGGATGTAAATTCTATGGTCGGGGTTCCTCTTGAGTGATCATTGATATGGTTTCTCCTACCTCTTGAATGGGCGGTTGTTCTAGCAAAGGAGTGTGAAGATCCTGTGGTACCTCAAAACTAGGTACATAGTGTTCTCCTTAATATTCAAGATTCTCTGTACCAATATGTAGTAATCTCTCATAAGGCCATGGTTCTGATATTATCTGATATGTTTTATCACTCCCTATTTTAGAAGGTGGACTCTCTTTTGAAGTAGGTTTGTTGGATTGAGTATTAAAACCCAGTCCTATTTTATCTCTGTTGAGGTGAAACTCCATGGGTATGGGTTCAATGATCCCTCTTCCTGTGTCATTTAAAGGTCCTTTTCCTTTGTAACCCATTTGTGTAAGGAACTCATATCCCTTTCCATACTATTCTAGGGATATCTTCACATGTTTGACCTCAGAGTCCACTGGTTTTCCTTTGTAAAGCCAGTCCAAGACTACCCATTCTTCTGTGTTATCCGAAGAAGATGTTGATTCCTTTATCATGCTAGTTTCTTTGTGTACTTCTGTCTCTTTGAGTGCTAGGGGTGTGAATATTGGTGACGGGTTTCCATAGGATCTCAGTGATACTGGAAGCTTTGTCAATGAAGGAGTCAGGTCTAGCTTGTACTCTCTCATACCTATTTCTTGAAGTTTCAATGTTTTGCTAAAACCTTTCATAACCATGTCCTTGGTTGTTTCAGGAGCAACTACATCCATAGCCTCTTTGTTGTGTGGGATCATGCTACCTGCTTTGATATTGTTGCAAGTGTAGTTGGCATTTGTAGGAATTGTCACTTCTATCCCATTATGTGGGAACTTTATGCATTGGTGATAAGTGGATGGTAAAGCTTGCATCTCGTGAATCCATGGTCTACCTAGTAGAATATTGTAGGCCAGTGGTAGATCCAAAACTTGACATATAATGTTCCTTTCAATGGGTCTGACTCTGATAGGTAGAGAAATAAGACCCCTGGAGGATCTTTCTTCCTCATCATATGCTTTGATGGTGATCTTGTTTCTAGTGTCAATTGTTTGTTCTGAGATACATAGTCTCCTGACGAGATCTAGTGTACAGATATTTAATCCTACACCTCCATCTATCAATACGCATCTAACATAGGATTTATGAATAAGGACTTTGATATGGAGGGGTTGATTGTGTGGATGGGTCAATGACTTGTCATCCTCTTCAAAAAAAGAGAGGTAATGTGGCACTGAAATGTGATTGACCATCGCTTGGAATTTGTCTATATTGATATCTTTTAGAACATTAGTAGAGTGTAGGGCTTGTTCTAGGATTTCCCTATGCACACTGGATATCTTGAGCAACTTGAAGATGGAAATTTTGGCAGCGGTTCTTTGTAATTGGTCTACCAAGTCATATTTTTCTCTAGGGATAGTGACCACATGTTTTGCTGCTGGTTTAGGAATAGTCACAATAGGAACCTTGGGTGTTGATATTGGTTTGGGAGGTGCTTTGATTGTTACCTGTGCTTTTCTCCTTACAACATTTGAGGAAGATGAAGCACCTTTGATTGTGATCACATTAATGGATTTAGTTTTAATATCAAGCATATTGATCACATTGTCATGTTTGGAATAGGTGTAGTTTACCTCATTACCCTTCCCTTTAGATGTTTCTCCTTGATTGTAATTGGGAAAAGGTTTGTTGAATGTTGTATGGTCCTCATTCGTAGTGTGTCTGTCCACCTTGATCTTACCTCCTTCGATGAGGTCTTGGATGACATGTTTATTTTGAGACAATTATTAGTCTTATGTCCCTTGTTTTTATGGAAGATACAATAGGAGTTATCATCCCACCACTTGGGTTTGACCATTGGTTCCCACGGTTTAGAATCAGGAATTGTAAGAACTTTGTTATCCACCAATGTCTTTAAGATGGTCTCAAGAGGTTCCCCCAAAGGTGTGAATATTCTTTGGGGTTTTGAAGTCCATGTTCATCCCTTGTCATTATCATTGTTCATTTTGGGAACATGAGGTGTTATTTTAGCCTCTTTGCTTGCTTGCATGCCATTGGTTAGATTGAATGCTTCGGGTTTAGAATTAATGTGAGAGGCATCAACCACTCCGTCATTAACAACATTCTTGTTTTTTTTCCACCATTTAGGCTTGGAGTTGGAGATACTGCTTTTTCTTTCATTTTGAAGGGTGATCTCTCCCATTTTGACCATGACTTCCTTAATACAGAGGGCATTTTTAATCATCCTATCGAAGCTAGGAGAATCCTGCATTTGTAAAGCATAGCTCAATTCTGGCATGAGATTATTGAGAAAGATTTCCATCTTTTTGGTTTCAGGAATGACTCTTGAATATCATGCAAAAATCTTCCTCCATCTTTGGAGGAAGTGTGTAAATGATTCTCCAATTTTCTGTTTGGTATTACATAGATCCATCATAGTTACATCATGTTGGATATTGTAGGAATAATGTTGGATGAACCATTGCATCACTCCTTGAATTTTTTGACCTTGGGGTTTAATTTCAAAAACCACTCCATGGCATTACCTCCTAGACTTCCCAGAAATAGTCACATAAGGTAAGAGGGTTCGTGCATGTACTCAATCCTTAGAGCACATAATTCTCTTACATGGCTATGTGGATTAGTTTCTCATGTGTATTTGTCATATTTTGGCCTTGCCACATTAGGAGGAAATGGGACCATAGTGATACTATTGTCGAAAGGAAATGGATAAATGGAATCCAAAGAGTATTTTGTTTTATGTTTTTCCTTCTCTTGCTTGAGGTTGGTGAGCTCTGTTTGCATTAGATTGAGCTGCTTGGTGAGAATAGATATTGGGTATGGCACCTCTTTTTCTTTGAGGTCTTCCACATTATAATCCTTGGGTAGCTTGACACCTGAGGATGCTAAATGGAGGAGGTATTTTTCCTTATCATCACCAATTATTCATTCCAATAGCTTGTGGATCCGTTTACTCTGTTTGAGTTTTTTCGTATTCATCCTCAAGGATCCCTTCTTCACTATCTGACCCAAATAGATTATGTTCAAACTTGGCTCTTTCTTCTTCTTCTGTGCCTTCGGATTGTGCTTGTTTGCCATCATTATAACCCTCAAAGGCCTAACTCCATTCATTAGTGTTTCTATCCATTGGAGGTGAATCTAGATCAAAAAGGGAACTGCGAGAAGTTTCTCCTTGAAAGTGTGTTGTTTTAGGAGGCACTTTTGATCCTTTAGTTGTGTACTAGTTGCATCTTGTGTTAACCATGAAGTTTGTTTCTCAAATTTGTTAATGTTCTTCAATAGTGCAAGTAAGGATTTCAGATTGTTCAATTGAGTGTGTCTAGGTAGAAGTAACTATTTTTTTTTGTTGGTGGATGTAAATGATTTCAGCGTTAGAGGGTTAGAATGCCCTAATAGTGAGCTGGGAACCAAGTTGTTGATAGAAAATGGGTAGACGACACGTATTGAAGTGATCATGAAAGACTGACTGAGCATGCAAGGTGGATGTTTCGAAAGTGTTTGAAAATAATAGTAGGGAGACTAGAAGAAACAATAGGAACCAGCTAAAGAGAAAAAAGGGTACCTAAAGCAACAGAGACTTTCTAAGAAAAACTACTAGAAATGCCCACTGTCCTAAATGCGAGCTCCCAGATACGAGCCTCTGATGGTACCAGATGTGATCCTAGAATCTTGATGTGACTATATGCTGACTAAATGTGATCCTAAACCCCAAATACGACTTGGGAAAAATAGGATGTGATCTTATGATGGTCTTGTCAGTTTTGGTCAATTTTGAAAAATTTGTTTTTGAAGTACGTGAATTTATTTGTTTCTAGATTGCATCAAGAGGTGTTGTAAGATGTGAAAAACACTTGTACTCCAGGGTTTGAAATTTTTTGATTGTTTTGAGGAGCTTATATTTTTAGTGATCCTTTGGACATGTCAAACAATTTTGCATCGTTAAGAGGGTGAATCAAACACTCTTTTGTCCTATTTTCTAGGTGGAGGATAAAAATCTTTGCTCATTGACTCAGGTAAACACTCAAAAGCTAATCAGAATATAGACATCACCAAGCATGCAATGGCTCCAGTCATGATGTTGTATTAGCTGAATCCAAATGCAAGTGAGGGAACGATATGACGAGTGTCTTGGGGTAGTTACTTTTTGCCTTGCACAAAGATTATCACCCTTTTAGGGATGAATCAGGTATTCTTTTAGTAGTTGAAGTTGTTGTAGATTATTGGGAAATCCATTTGAAACTATCCCCCATAGAATTGCACAAGGAAAAATTGAGGCATATAGCCCTATGAGTACCTGAATATATATAGTCTCACAAGTAAGATTCAAGCGGCTCCACTCTATATATACCCCGATATGTTCAAGGAATGATGTCAAAATTCTAAGAACAAAACTAGTTCCATCTTCTGAGGCTTTGGCCTACAAGGAAGCAACTATTTATAGTGAGTTGGAAGGGTCGGCGTAAGACCTGTCCTCACTTGGGTCATTCCCGGGAGATTTTTTTCTCAACCAGCAGGCCCTCTACTGTTAAAATGATATGTAACCAGGATTGGCGAGCTTAGGATTTCTAGATTTTAGTTTCTTCAAAAGAAGAAGAGCATACTCTCCTAGTCCATGCCGTTTTCTCGTCAAACACTTAAAACTAAATTCTTTCCCTCAAGCTATGTTGAGCTTGATTTAATTGTTCCTATTTTAGAGAAAACAGAAAGGGAAATTTTGTCTTTTTCAATTAACCACAAAAATTTAGTGAGTTTGTGTTGTTCAATTTCTGATCCAAAAGCAATTAAATGATGTGTTCTTCATTGAGCCCACATAATTAGTACTTTGTTTTGTTCAATTACTGAATCCAAAAAGAATTATACAATTTTGTTCATTAATCCCACATGATTTAGTGATTTGTGTTTGTTCAATTTCTATCCCCAAGATGAATTAAACAATGTGTTTGCTTATTTAGTTACCCCCAATTTCATCACAAATGATAAGACAACATTCGATTTTCTGATTTTTCTCAAGAGGAAAAAAGCATAATATCTAGTTGTTTTAGCAAGTGGAGAAATGGTCTTAAGTTTTTGAAAAGTAAATAAATAGAAGTCAAGATGGGGGGGTTTGGTAACCTTAAAAACCTCGTTAGTATCTATTTAATCTAACTCCATGAAAACCACCAAAAATACCTGCAAACACTTGTTAATCTGTAAGATACAAAAAGCACAACTTGTCAGACTTGTTAAGATTAGGCAAAAAAAGTAGACAAGCTTTTCAACCAAATGCGAGCCTAAAATTCTACTGAGTGTGATATAGTATCCAGGATGTGAGCCTATTCACCGAATGTGAGCCCTTGCCAACAAGATGTGAGCCAAAACCAGAAATGATCTGGGAAATCACGGATGTGAGCTGAAATTTATGCGATACAATGGCGTATCCGAGATGCGATCCTGCAAGATTAAATGCGATTCTGGGTCCGAATCTTGAGCATGCAAATTGATAAGAAATTGTTATAAAATGAGGCTAAATTGAAATTCAAGCTCCACGATGGGTGCCAGGAATGTGCATGTGTATTTGGGTACTTGATGAAAAAGACACAAACACTCAATAATGTTATGCCCTGCATCCCCGTTCCTACATTTTGTGTGCAAAATGTTGGGTCCCCCTTTTTGCTTTTTCTTGCGGCTTTGCCTTGTCCTTTTTTCCCTTTCGTTTTCTTTCTTTGGGGTTTTTCTTCCCCGGCGTTGTGTCTTGTTTGTTTGGTTTTCTCCTCCGGGACTCTGGTTCCCGGAGGTTGCCTTTTGTTGGAAACCAAATTCTGGACTCCAGAATTATTCGCCATGATGTTCTTAGGAATACTATCACGAGGAATCCCTGAGCTCGGAGTCCAGAGGTTTTTCTTGTTTAGAGATCACCGGAAGGAGGTGGATTACTTTTTACCATGGGTATAAATAAGTTTTGTCTATCACTTTCACATTTACCGCGATTAAAACTTTCAAGCACTTAGAGCAAATTAAAGAGCGATTTCAAAGCGCTTAACAAACCATTTGTAGGAGGTTTATGGTAATCAATGTTAATGATTTTCAGCCATTCTCAGGCAGGTGCAAGTGCTTCATGGTGTGATTCTGACCGATTGACAACCCGAGCCGTTGTAGAGCTCCCGTGGTAACCCTAGTTTTTCCTCCGCCTTCTGCATTCTTAGGTTGGTGATCCTGTTTTCTAGCTCTCTGGATTTTCTTTGGTGTTGTTCAGTTTTCGTTTGTCTGGCTTCATTTTGTTTCTGTCTCATCTGGTTCGTTTTGTTCCTAGTTTTTCCGCCCGTTGGTGGGTCGGCTCTGCTAGAGGGTTGTCCACCCTCTGTGTAGAAGTTGTTTATCTGTAAATAAGGTAAATAGTGTAAATAGTGGTCTATTTGTAAATAGAGTATATATTGTACATATCTATTTTAGCCTTGTCTGGTTTTCCCACGGGCGTCATCCCCTATTGTATACTTGTGTATATATGTATAATAGTTGTATAATACCCCTATATATCTCCTTGTTTCTTTGTATATACCCCTCAGCTCCATATATATCCTTCCGGGTGGCTTGGCTAGCTGGTTGAGTCACCTCTGCTTCTGGTTTTCTGCCTTCAAACTTGCTTTGAGGCAGAAAACCACCTGTTTGAAACTCGGCTCTCGGCCGGTTTCAAACAGGCAGTTTTCTCTCTCCTCTGTGAAGTCTGTTAGAACCTCATTTACGTCCCATGCACACAATCAATTCCAGCCAAGTGGCTTTCCCTTTTTGCGCGTTCAGACAGTTGGCTCCACCGTCATCGCCATTGCATCTATTTAATGCCAACGCATGTGGCGTCCACGTGGGCTCGACAACTTGCCTTTTCATACATCCTTGCTAATGGTCATTTCTTTGGGCTTCTGGCCTCTTACCACCATCCATCCTATGTCTTCACCAAAGTGTGATAAAATTCCCCAGACTCGGATGTGTTGATATCTTAAGTTTACAATGTGTTTCACTTTTCGGGTATCTTTGCATAAAACTAACTTTTCAAGGAGGGCAAACATCACGGTGGTAAAAACTCCAGACCCTGGACTAACTATTTTATTTTGATAAAAATATTCTGATGGTCGCTTTGTCTCGCAGGTTCCCAGAGTTATCTTCCAAACATGTCTGAAGCATCCGTATCATCTCCTCTCGAAAGCCCAGAATTACCAACCACAACAGAAACCAGGGCAGCAACAAAGTCAAAAATGGAGAAAGCCCTGGAAAACCTTCCCCTCACCATGAAGTATGTACAGGATAATGCCATTGTGGGCTCAAAGATTGAGTCCAAGGTAAAACTAATGACCGATGCCAATGTCAGAACTTGGGCAGAAATGCAGGCCCTGGTAAAAATAATGCACATCCAGTGACAGGATGGAGACAAACTCGCAATCAACGTCGGGGGTTCTGGAATCCTCCGAGCGGCTTGCTTCCCATGCTCCGTGCAATCTCTGGAGCTTATCTTAACATTAGCGGCCAAGTACAACTCTTCTATCTGGGTCGTCATGCTCGCAGCTGCGGAACCCATGGGATACCCCACTCCACTGGTGTCCCTCGACCCAGTCACATTCCAGGTAGGCCTGGGTATCCCACAATTTGATAAGGCTGCGGTGGTCACAAGGAATAACACCTTGAAATAGTTTACACAACAGGCGGATGCTGCCCAGGTGTATATGAATACCAACTGGCTTAAGAGCCCAAAGAGACCCAAAGAGGATGAAGATATAAATCCCCCACTCTGAATTCAAGGAGAGCATCCAGATGGGGATAATAGCATTAGCCCGGGTATTTGGGCAGCCCTCCACCCAGGAGTTTTCCAAATGGATGTACTATTTCCTCTTTGACATCTCCACCAAGAGAGGATTCTTCGACTGGGTGACAATAATCTCTAATCATGTCGACTCCCAGTTCCAGCAGTTGAACTAGAAGAAGAGGTTCTACATGTCTTCTTATGTTTTATGGGCCCTGGCCCAGCAAAGGCCCCACTCCAACGGCCTGCTTACAGACGACATGCTTAGGATTGGCCCAGGACAAAAGGCACCGTGGGACCATTTCTCACAGATTCAATGGGAGGCCAGCTTCCCCAGTTTCTGCCGGGTAAACGATTCATTCATTTACTACCACCTGCTCACACCTGCCTGGGATGCTGGATACCGCTTATCTACTGAGTCGATAAAGTTAGTTAGTAGTTATGGGCACTACTATATCCAATTCTAGCAGCATACATACATTAGGGTTGTCGGCTCCTCCGGGAAACCCTACTTGTTACCTAAGCATTATGGGGACAAGATCATGCTGCTGGAATATTGCCGACAAATGATCGAGTTGCATACCTTCTTTGCACTTAAGAAGGTCCCCAATGTCCCGTTCCCAATCACCTGTGGGAACTAAACTTGCAGTCTGGCCACCGCAAAAAAGGCAGACAATGAGCTGAAAAGTTATAACTTGCAAGAATTTTATCTGGCGCGGAGAAATTTTGATCCGCATGGAAAAATTGCAACAATAATGCCCTCGGCTTCAGAGCCCCATCATATACACATGAAAGACTTCTGGGCTGATTGCCAGGATGATGTGGATGTGTGAAGCAGGCACTATGATAGAATAATAGTTGGAATGATGCAGGAACTGAAGCTCCGAAGATTCCCTCTGGGCTTCTCTGACACCAATCCCACCATAGATCCCCAGTACAAAGAAAAGGGGATCGATAAAATGGCACTGCCGGCAATGGATTGGGCCGCCTAGGAGGGGCCCATGATTGAGGACTTCACTTGGGAGGTGATCGAGAAAAGTCATGCCTATTTCAAGAGGGTATGTCCTAGGAGTGCTCATCAAGCTCCCCGACCGGCACCAAAGCTAGCACCATAGTCGGTACCAAGATTGACCCTAGGGGCCGGGACTTCTTCAAAAGGCGCAGACAGAGGAAAGTGAATAGCTATAACCCCCTCAGTGCAAGAAGTCCTAATACAAGAATAGATCAAGCAGTCTATAGCAATCTCCCAACAGATGAGGGAGCAGTTAATAATGAGACTGGCCACTCCCCCGCTCATGGCCAGACCAATTCGTCCCCCTTCCTCCCTGTCGCTGGCAGCCCTAATGGTCAAGGCAACTGGGGTGGATCCCATGGAGGTGGCAGAAATAAGAGATGTGGGGCCACCTTTGGTTTCTCGGATGAAGAGAAAGCACATCAAGTAGCCTAAGGTAGAACCGGCGCTGGAGGTATCTCTCCCCCAAGAAATAGAGATCCTTTCTTCTAGTTCCCCAGAACTAGAGAAAGAAACAGAGCCTGCAGAAGTCCCGGCCAGTCCCCCTCAAGAAGAAGAATTTGATGTATTTGTGGCCGATGAGTTCGGCAACTTGCAGGGGGACGATACACAAGCAGGGAAAGAAGTCCCAGAAAAAGAACAAGGGGTTACAGAGCTAGAGGATGTGGAACAAGAGCCTGTATAAGAATAGCAGGCAGAAGAAAAGGAGCCAGAGCCAGAGATTATCTCTAGGGCTCAAGAGATGCAAGGTCTGGGAGTGGACCAACTAAAGAAAAGTGAACAAAGGGCATCCGCTGGGGGAACCGGACCTCCGAGAATAACCATAAACCCAGCCGCCATGTTCCCAAGGCCACTCCCGGGGGTGACCTTCAGGTAGGTTATCACAGTGGCCCAAACTCTAAATCTTGGCCTGATACCTCCCCTACTGCCAACAGAGGAAGAAGCCCTAGCAGAAGAATAAGAAGAAGAAGAGTAGCTTAAAGAAGAAATCCCCGAGGAAGCTTACCAGGGTCCAGATCTGGCGATTGACATACAAGACCAGGCTGAGGAGATGGATGTTGAAAAGAATGTTGCTGCAGAATAAATTGAGGCTGGGAGAAGGATGGATGAAGTCCACATCACTGAGGAGCAACAGCCACCGGATACCAGGAGGGAATCAGGAGAACAAATTTTGGCAGGAAGGCCACCTCCCCCACCTTAGTGGCTGGTAGAAAGTAGAAAGAGAAAAACTCAGTCCACTCCGGTGATTCCTCTCTCCCTGGCCGAAATGATGGCCCAAGTCCAGGCCCCGCCAAAGGCGAAGAAAGCTCGGACAGTTCACACTTTGCAAACTGGGCCAGGCGGAGAAACTATTGCCATTGTGGCAACACCTCCCCCGGACGCTGATGAAGCAACTGCAAACCCTGTAGATTATAATGTTGCAGAGGTATCCCTGGGCAAAAGAGGAAAGCAAGGTGAGGTAGACTTGCTTAAGGAGGCAGCATAGGCAGTGGAGGCCCGATATGAGAAAGAGGCCCAGAGGCTCAAAGCTGAGAAAGAAAAAAATACAAACCTTATGGGGTTTCTTATTAAGCTTTCCAGAACCATCAATGCTGCCCCTCCAAAGACCTCCACATCAGAATAATTACCATAGAGTGACATAGACTCCCTATGAGTAATTAAAAAGAAGGCCCAAGCAGTAGATGAATGGGTCACCCTCCAGATAGGAAACACCCGGCGTTTCCTGGTGTCCACTCTCCCAGACTTATACACAGCCTGGCAAGTTATTCATCAAGCGGAAGTGCTTATTGACCAGTGGGAAAGTGATGCTAAAAATTACCAAGCATGGAAGGTGGAGCTCAAAGAGCTCCTCACCTTGGGAGAAGATATAATTTCCGAATCTTAAATTCTGGGTGAGGAATCATTTGATTTTGTGAGGACTCAGCACTCCAGACTTGACCTCACATTGGAGGTAACCAATAAAATGGTAGAGTCCTTGCAAGAAAAGGTAAAAGCTGTAAAGTATTCTTCTAATTTACACAAGTCTTTTCTGATAAAGGCTTCCGGGGCTGATCCCCTTAGTACAGATACTTATACCCCCAAAGATTCAGTTTTGGGGAGTTTTGATGAAGTAATAAAATTCTGGTATCAATCCCTGGAGGGGATGGATGAGACCCAGATGGCGAAACTAACCAAGATGATACTTAAGGTTCATGACACTGCAAGAATGACAGATGAATTTAAAGGAAATGTTTTGAACCTGGGGGAACAAGTTGAAGTGGCCAGACACAGAAGGGCCAGCCTGAAGAATGTAGATGAAGATGGCATTTCTCGCCTCCTTTAGGCCTTCAATGATAATAAACAACCTTGAACTTTCTCTGGAGGCCGGGGAAAAACTCACATTGAGTATTCTTTATTCTCTTGGGGATGCAAGTTCCTAGATCTCGGAGTCCCAGATCCAACAATTTTGTATTTTTTATAGTGATTCGTGTCCCATTCCCCGAGGCCGACCGGTCACTATCAGAAGTGGTTAATAAAAGTTGTCAGAGAAGTAGTTGGCCATATCAAGGGGCGTCGGCTTGGCAATTGGTCTTCTGACAGGGTGGTCTTCTCGAGGCACCACTCAGAGGTACATCTGGTGCATTAGAGATAGGGCACCACATTTCCTATTTATGAGGCATGTAGCCTCGGTCCTCGAGGGACCTACTTCCTTCCTTTCTCCTCTCTGGTTCTCTTCTCGAGACCGATTCTTCCGATGTATATTCTTATCTTATTCTTCTGACATGACAGACCTATTCCATCTCCAGGTCTTTTATAGGGTGGCGCAGGTAGTACCGGCCCCTGGGTATTGTATTTTATTAAAACATAATGTAAATAGGGTTAGGGTTAAAAGAGAGTGGTATAAATAGGCAAATCGATCTATTTCGAAGGGTCAACAAAATTGATAATTTTATTGTCCATAGCAATAGCAAAGCGATTTCTCTTTTTTTTTAGTTGCAGAGCTCAATGCTCCATGATTCTATTTTTGATAGTTAGATGCTCCCCTGGAGCCGCCATTGTATCATGCACCAGTGCTTGCTGGACTGAATATTAATGAAGAAGGAAGAATTCTTAGCAATGATATTGTTGGCATTCCTGTTTCTGAGTTAATGGTATTTCATGTTTTAGCGTTCTTTATGTCTTTTACTCTGGTATGTTAAAGTAGATTAACAAACTCTTTACTCCTGCTACTGATAGAATGTTGACTGATGGTTATGTGTTTCTTCAGTATTTAGTGTAGTTTCCCAGAGTATTATTGATGTTCCGGACATTTTGACATGACTATAGTTAGATGAAATGTTTCTAACCCTGCAGGATCTTTTTCATTTTATTTGCCAAGTATAGAACGCTTGGGAAAACCTTACTTTGATCGAATCTCCAGAGAAGATGACTTGAAGAAACCATCTATCCCCCTCGAAAATAGTCACCTCTCCCGACCGAGCCCCACACCATTGTGACCCGACACCCAGGTGCTTGAAGGCCCAGAGGATTTATTTCCCCCAGACAACCTTTGTAGGTGGAGTTGGCCGATTTCCCCAGAACCCAGTGACAACTTATGACTATTGGCAGACCCGGTCAGTAAAACCCCCTCAACAGAAACTGGTGCTAGAAGGAGGGCATGAACTCATCCCCTTCCAAAGATTCTAATTTTACACCTTCTGAGGGTTCCCCAAGTTGTAGTTTTAGGAGACAAGCCTTCACTGGGATTGGATCTTTCTCCCCAGCGAAATTTGAAAGAATCCTTAGGTCTTCCCTGAATCCTAGAAAGTTTGTCGAGCTCGAGCCCCCTGCTCGAAAGAAACAGACCTTGAAAATCGCACTAGCGACTATTATCTAGGGGTCTACAATACCCCTGAATACTCAAACTCCCCAGACAGTCCCAGGAACCAATACCCAAGCTACCCAACATATAGTTCCCCCAATGGCCACATATTTCAGAAACACCGGGTCCCCAATGGGCACTTTTCTAGGTGCAACCAATGATTTACCCTCTCACCCGGAGAAGATCTTCCCACGATACGAGCACTTAGGCTCACAGACTGCGGAAGAACACTTATAGGCATACAAAGATGCCATGAATCGACACCGGATCCAGCATGAAGATGTTGTGACCCGCATGTTCCCCCTGTCCTTAGGACAAAGCGAGTTGAACTGGTACCTTAACTTGCCTGCCAACTCCATCAACACTTGGCAGGATATGGAGGACGCCTTCCTGGCTGCCTTTTGCGTACATGTGGACCCAGCCTAGTCTCATAGCGAGTTCATCTCCATCCGAAAGGAACCCAATGAACCTCTTGCAGCATTCAATCATAGGTTCCAGCGCACCCTGAAGTGGTGCATAGGCCCTTTCATTCCATCCCTGGAGGTAACCATACAGACCTACCTCAATGCGATAGACCCTTTCATTGCCACTCTCCTTTGGAGAAAAACTGTCGTGGGCGACTGAGACACCTTGGAAAAAGTCTACAACCTGGCCCTAGAGTTATCCCATGGTCTCAATAAGTCCTCGGGCAGGATTGGGCAGAGCACACCTTTCAACGTGATCCTCGGCGAAACTACGTACGCTAGGGGTTACAACCCAAATCTGGCAATAGGCGCCCCTTTGATGGCAATGAATCCCCCGCCACCTTTGATAGACCAATAGGCACGGTACATTTACCCAGCCCAGACCCAGATGACACTGGGTCTGGAAATCTTCCCTTGGAATCAGCCACAGCAGATACAACAGACTCAGACACAACCGTCTGGAGTGCCATTCTTCCAGTCATCCGCGACTGGAGGATTGCCGCCCTCAACTCCGGCTAATACAGCTGCCTTCCCAAGAAGCCAACAACAGCAACACCCATCACATCATGATGCTAACACTCAGTTGACCACCGAGGTTGAATCCCTTCGGTGAATGTTGTCCACCTTGACCATGGACATGGGCCAACTGAAGATGGGGTCCTATGCACCCCAGAATTTGAATTCCCAGAGGGGAAACATTTTCTCCGGCCAACGAAACAACAATGCCAGAGGGAGAAAATTCAACAATGGGTCTCGGCCCAATCAGCAGCAATGGAATAACAATGCAAACACCAGAGGCCCACCTCCGAACCAAAACACCAACCAAAATGGTGCTGGACCATCACATTTCATGCTAGTCGTAGACTTCTAGCCCATGACTAACTGGTATAGACTACACGATACTGGTTCACACAATGAGGTAAATTGTGCCACTCTAGAGAAGTTTATCATGATCTCCCAACTGGACAGGTAGCAATCACATGATACTACTCCTCCCGAACCTCCTATCCAAGAAACAACCCATAGCACCTTCACCTGTGATACCATCTTCTTCGGAACTTTCGGGGAGGATGAAGAAGAATCCAAACTGCAGGGATTCTTTGATGAATCTATCCCACCCTTTGAGGCCAACGCCTTTACTAACCCACGGACTCCATACAATACTCAGAGTCAGGTTAGTAAAGGACCAGTTTACATGCCTGTGCCCCCTACCAAAGATACTCCTCCCCGGAACAACACGAATGACTGACCCGCGCCTCCAAAAGGTCCTAGCTCTAACCAAGCAAAAGATCTCATGGAGGAAAATCACCAGTTCCTGGGAGGAAGATTTGACATTACAAAAGCATTAGAACAAACCACTACCTCCATGACCCTGATGGAGGTTTTGTTGAACTGTCCCGACAGAAGAAGTCTCTTCTAAAGCTCTTAGGGAGCCCAGAAGCTATCAGCTACCCACCCAAGACCGTCTCATTCAAAGATGCTAATGCGGCTATCTTCCATGAAAATAATGAGGATCCTCCCTTCTTACTAGGCCTAAATATACATGGCAAGAACATACATAATTTCCTAGTAGATTCTGGAGCTTCGAGTAATATCATGCCCTTGTCTATTTGTCAGAAGCTCCGATTCCACCCCACCCCATCCAATGGTGCAGTGATCCAGTTGGACAAGACTGCCGTGAAAATGGTGGGGGAATTGAAGAACGTATGGATACATCTTTTCCAGGACCCCAAGATAGCCAGCATCATTGACATTCAAGTGGTGGACATCCCATAGACCTACGGGATGTTATTAAGTCAGAATTGGTCTAAGTCCTTGAATGGATACTTTTCGACCGACTTCACCCACTTATGGCTTCCATGGGAGGGAGAATCCAATCAGATCCGGGTCAAAAGTGAGCCCCGGATTAAATAGGCCCTTACCGAGGTGGGGAGGGTCAACGAGGTCTTTTTCTCTGAAACTTTCCTGGGGGTGTACAAACCTTTTGAAATTTTGACATTTGATTTTGTCCCCGGGGAAGATCCCGCCGTACTACAGAGAGCCCAAGACCTAGAAGAAAAGATGAGAGTTGAAGTTTGCTCTCAAGGTGCCATGGCAACCCTTGCCACACTCCTGTTCAGCACTTGGTGCTGAGTGCACTACCAAAAACATTCAGAGCTTGAGTGTGGACCATGTCTTTCGGTCGCCAACCGGCACCTTGATACCCTCCGGAACAGGCAACATGTAACTGATTCCCCAGGATCCAGTACTCCTATGGGATGTGCTTCTTTGGTGCCATCTCCCTGGGAATCCCAAATTCAAAAAAATCCAGAGGAAAATTCCACTTTCACATCGGTAGTCTGGGAAGGGGACCCTAAATCCCCCAGCAAGAATCCAAAGACTACTCCGCCCCAGCCCCAAATTACAAACAATGACTTATGGACCCTTAAGTTCAATGGATCCCGATCCAAACAAGGTTGTGGGGCTGGAGTAGAATTAATCAACCCATGAGGGAAGTCCTTCCTCGCATCCTACAGGCTGCAATTTAACTGTACAAACAATGTCATAGAGTACGAGGCTTTGATCCTTGGACTCTTATTCGCATTAAGGAAAGGTATCACCCACCTCTGGGCTCTGGGTGATTTAGAGTTGATTGTCAAACAAGTCCAGAGTCAATACACATGACATGAAAAAAGGCTAGCCACATACCGCAACCGGGCTTGGAGCCTTATCAAATATTTTGATGCCTTTGGCATTGACCTCATTCCCTGGCGACGAAACTATGTCCTGGACGCCCTTGCCGTTTCTGCTAGCACACTTGAGCCCATGGCCGGCTCGAGACTCTGAAGAATTTTAGTTGAGATGGTCCCCACCCCCTCCATCCTAGATAATGTCACCCACTTTCAAGTTTTTGAAGACGATCAACACATCCTGGCCTTCATGGCCAATGTTGGTGTCTTTGAGGATCAGATAGTGGAGGAACGAGACCATGACGATACGGGGCAGGGTGATGAAGATGATGGAATCATGGACCTGCCCACTAACACCATCCCAAAGGGGATGGTTGCATTAGAACGAATCTTTGACTCAGACCCTCGGGCTCGTGAGAAGGTGTCATCCTCCTCTGAGGGAGGAAAGTTTGAAAAGGTTAACATCGGCCAACTCGGTGAAGAAAAGATCATCCACATCAGTACCTCCTGCTCCCTCGAGGAAAAGGAGAAGATTCTCGCGGTCCTCCGGGAATACATTAATGTGATCGCTTGGGGTTATGAAGACTTGAAAATGTATGATACATCCATCATGACCCACACTATTCCCCTGAAACCAGACGCTAAGCCCTTTAGGCAAAAGCAAAGACCAGTCAACCCCCTGATAGAGCCTTTGATTCGTCAGGAGGTAGAAAAATTGCTATCATCCTGGATAATCTTCCCAATCCAGCATACTACGTGGGTTTCCAACTTGGTTCCTATCAGGAAGAAGAACGGTGAGATCCGCCTTTGCGTGGATTTCCAAAATTTGAACAAGGCATCTAAAAAAGATAACCACCCTCTCCCCTCATTGGATGAGGTGTTGCAGATAGTAAATGGATCTCAGATGATGTCCTTCTTGGGTGGATATTCAGGGTATAACCAGGTCATGGTCAAGTATGAGAACAGAGAGAAAAAAATGTTTACCACTAAGTGGGGAACATTTGCGTACAGAAGAATGCCCTTTGGTCTGATCAATGCAGGGGCTACATTTCAAAAGGCCATGGACATTGCATTCGAGGGCCTTGTAAATCGGTGCATAATCATCTACATGGATGACTTGACCATCTTTTGCTGGGACAGGCGTGATCATCCCACCCACCTCGCTCAGATCTGTGAGAGATGTTGCCGGTATGGAATATCCCTCAACCCCAAGAAGTGCATATTCGGGGTAACCGAGGGGAAGTTGCTTGGGCATATTGTCTCTGAGAAGGGTATATCCATAGACCTTGATAGAGTCGAAGCGTTGCTGAATCTACAGATGCCTGGTAGCAAGAAAGAGATGCGATCTTTTTTTTGGGAAGATCAACTTTGTGCAACGGTTCATCACAGGATTCATAGAAATAGTTAAGCCACTCAACGAGATGATGAAGAAAGATACTAAGATTGAGTGGAGTCCTAAAGCAAAGCGGGAATTTTCCCAGATCAAATAGACCATAATGGAGGCACCGATCCTGGCTAGTCCAGACTATTCCCTTCCATTTTACATTTACTCGTTTTCTTCACCGCATTCCGCTACGACAGTGTTGACCCAAAAGGTTGAAGGGGAGGAACGACCAATAGCTTTCATGAGTTCCCCCTTCAATAATGTTGAAGTCCGGTATTCATCACTAGAAAAATAGGCCTTTTCCCTGGTCCGCGCCGTGAAAAAATTCTGGCATTACATTCTCTAGAGCAGAGTACATGCTATCATCCCCGACCAGGCCATCAAATCTCTATTGATTCAAAGTGAATTGGGTGAGAGACGGGGGAAATTGATGGCCATCCTCCAGGAATATGACTTAGAAATGTAGCCCATGAAGATAGTTCGAGGCCAAGGACTAAGTCGGGCGATGGCAGAAGAGACTCCCCACATAGAATGTCAGACTTACACAGTGGAGTCCATCACCCAAGACCCGTAGTATACCGATTTGGTATACTTGTTACTAAAAAACAAATGTCTGGAGGGGTTACCTCCCCACAAATTCCATACTTTGCGGATGAAAAGCGCCCACTTCATGATCAAAAACTCCACGCTTTTCTGTATAAATTATGAGGGAGTGTACCTTCGGTGCATTGACAGAGACTAGGCTGTGAGAATAATCGACGAATTTCACAGACAGTTTAGAACCAGGCATGGCTCAGCCGACGCCACTACCCATCAGATCCTTTAGGCCAGATACTATTGGCCCTGTATCTTCAAGGACGTTTACACTCACATTAGGAAATTTCATACTTGCCAAACCACAGTGCATCATGAGCGTAACCCAGCGATGCCTCTACAACCAGTCTACGAGGCAAGACCCTTCGCCCAGTGGGCGTTTCACTTCATTGGGGAGATCAACCCCAACTCGTCTTCCAACCACTGATACATCCTTACTGCTAGTGACTATTGCACTTGGTGGTCTGAAGCTATACCTTGCAAAAACAATACGACAGACGTAGTTATCAATTTCTTGAAAGAAAACATCGTCACATGATTTGGAATGCCCTTCGCTTTAGTATGTGACAATGGTCCAGCATTTTCTTCAGCGGAGTTGCTTGAATGGACCTACAATCGAAAGATCACACTAAAGTTCTCCAACAGCTATTACCCCCAGGGAAACGACATTGCTGAGTCAACGAACAAGAATCTTCTTGAAGTGATCAAACATTTGTTAGAAAAGAACCCCCAGGATTGGCATCAAAATTTTAAATTCGCCCTCTGGGTGGATCGCATTCGCATCAAGGCTACCCTGGGAACATCACCATTCCACCTGGTTTATGGCCAGAGCCCTGTATTCCCAGTCAATTTACAGATCCTAGTATTATAGTTCATGCAAGAATTCAACAACAGGGACAACATCATGGAGGTTTGACTTTTGAATCTGGTGCAAATGGAAGAACAATGAGACGTAGCCCTCGAACATTTCACGCGTCATCAAGCAGTGGTAAAAATATGGTTTGATAGAAGAGCCCAATATAAGGCTTTTCAGATTTCAGATCTGGTCCTATTGTGGGACAAGCCTTGGAGAAGAAAGGAAAGCATCCCAATTTCCAGCGACTCTGGCTCGGACCATACTTGATCTCAAAAATCTGTGGGACAAATACTTACTGCCTTAACACTCTGACTGGAGAACTTGTCTCATTGCCTGTTAATGGATAGTTTCTCAAACACTATTTCAAGTAAGGTAAGTTCATCCTAAGTTGTATTATATGTAAAGCTTTCCACTTGTAAATATCTCTTCCGAGTGTCTTATTGCGAGATGCCCTACCTTGTAAATAGCCTTGTCGGCTGTCCTCCGGGATAGTCCTCTTTTCCCGTCTTGGTTTTTTGTTTTCGGTTTTCTTTCGGTCCTGGTGTTTTGTTTCGTCTTGCAGGAATTGGAATGCTTCGCATAACTTTGGTTTTCAGTACAATGTGTATGGCATGGCAAACTTTAGAATCTATCTTTAGCATGGTGGAATCAACCTGGTCTCCGGGGTTATTTTACTGGTCATGGCACATTTTGAGCAATCTCCATTAGGTGTTCTCTCTGGGAGTCTGGCGATTAGTGAACACGAATAATACAAGGAACAAGTAATCAGACATATTGAGGGTAGATCAGCTATACTCTTTGATTGACCCAGGTCTGAAACTTCAAAGAATTCTCCCCGGGTCTGGAGTTTTATCCTCTCTTCAAATATCTAAACGCAGGTGGATAGGTGAAAGAAGTACTGCCATTAAAATTATCTAAGCTTAAGCTTAATGGTGAAAGAAATACCACCTTCCCCACCTAGAGACAAGCAAAATAACAAGAGGAAAATGGGATAGAACTCCAGTCTCCGGGGGAAATGAGAAAATTGATGACTGGTTCAATGTGATTAGTGCCTCTTCTCTATTCCTCCCAAAGGTCATCGGCTTGGTCTCCTTCCAAAGCACACACGACACCACTGATGAAGGACTACAGACTGACTCCTATGTGGTTAGATTCTCTCAAATATGTTTCTTTTTGCCTGTCAGATGCTCTGGTGGGTGGCCTATTTCAGCTTTGCTAACCAGAGATTCTATAGTTCTCAAATGCGCTAAGACATTTGTCCTAGATAGTCACCATTTGTTATGCCCTGCATCCCCGTCCCTACATTTTGTGTGCAAAATGTTGGGTCCCCCTTTTTTTCTTTTGCTTGCGGCTTTGCCTTGTCCTTTTTTCCCTTTTGTTTTCTTTCTCTGGGGTTTTTCTTCTCTGGCGTTGTGTCTTGTTTTTTTGGTTTTCTCCTCCAGGACTCTGGTTCCTGGAGGTTGCCTTTTGTTGGAAACCAGATTCTGGACTCTGGGATTATTCACCATGATGTTCTTAGGAATACTATCACGAGGAATCCCCAGGCCTGGAGTCTAGAGGTTTTGTCTGTCCAGAGATCACCGGAAGGAGGTGGATAACTTTTTACCATGGGTATAAATAAGTTTTGTCTGTCACTTCACATTTACCGTGATTAAAACTTCCAAGAACTTAGAGTGAATTAAAGAGCGATTTCAAAGCGATTAACAGAGCATTTGCAGGAGGTTTATGGTAATCAACATTTACAATTTTTAGCCATTCTTAGGCAGGTGCAAGTGCTTCGTGGTGTGATTCTGACCGATTGACAACCCGAGCCGTTGCAGAGCTCCCATGGTAACCCTAGTTTTTCCTCTGCCTTCTGCGTTCTTAGCTTGGTGATCCTATTTTCTAGCTCTCTGGCTTTTCTTTGGTGTTGTTCAGTTTTCATTTGTCTGGCTTCGTTTTGTTTCTGTCTCGTCTGGTTCATTCTGTTCCTGGTTTTGCCACCTGTTGGTGGGTCGGCTCTGCCAGAGGGTTGTCCACCCTCTATGGAGAAGTTGTTTGTCTGTAAATAAGGTAAATATTGTAAATAGTGGTCTGTTTGTAAATAGTGTATATATTGTACATATTTGTTTCTGCCTTGTCTAGTTTTCCAGCGGGCATCGTGCCGTGTTGTATACTTGTGTATATATGTATAATAGTTTTATAAAACCCCTGTATATCTCTTCATTTATTTGTGTATACCCCTCGGCTCCATGTATATCCTTCCAGGTGGCTTGGCTAGCTGGTTGAGTCACCTCTTCTTCTAGTTTTCCTCCTTTGAACTCGCTTCGAGGCAGAAAACCACCTATTTGAAACTTGACTCTCGGCCGGTTTCAAACAAGTAGTTTTCTCTCTCCTCTATGAAGTCTGTCAGAACCTCATTTACGTCCCATGCATGCAATCAATTCCAACCAAGTGGATTTCCCTTTTCGCGCATTTGGTCAGTTGGCTCCACCGTCATTGCCATCGCATCCATTTAATGCCAACACACGTGGCGTCCATGTGGGCTTGACAACTTGCCTTTTCATACATCCTTGCTAATGGTCATTTCTTCAGGCTTTGGGCCTCTTACCACCATCCATCCTGTGTCTTCGCCAAAGTGTGATAAAATTCCCCAGACCCAGATGTGTTGATATCTTAAGTTTACAATGTGTTTCACTTTTCGGGTATCTTTGCATAAAACTAACTTTTCAGGAAGGGCAAACATCACAGTGGTAAGAACTCCAGACCCCGGAGTAACTAGTTTATTTTGATAAAAATATTCTGACAGTCGCTTTGTCTCACAGGTTCCCAGAGTTATCTTCCAAACATATCTGAAGTGTCTACATCATCTCCTCCCGGAAGCCCAGAATTACCAACCATAACAGAAACCAGGGCAGCAGAAAAGTCAAAAATGGAGAAAGCCCTGGAAAAGCTTCCCCTCACCATGAAGTATGTACAGGATAATGCCATTGTGGGCTCAAAGATTGAGTCCAAGGTAAAACTAATGACCGATAGCAATGTCGGAACTTGGGCAGAAATGCAGGCCCTGGTAAAAATAATTCACATCCAGCGACAGGCTGGAGACAAACTCGCAATCAATGTCAGGGGTTCTGGAATCCTCTGGGCGGCTTGCTTCCCATGCTCCGTGCAATCTCTAGAGCTTATCTTAACATTGGCGTCCAAGTACAACTCTTCTATCCGGGCCATCATGCTCGCAGCTGCGGAGCCCACGGGATACCCCACTCCACTGGTGTCCCTCGACCCAGTCACATTCCAGGCAGGCCTGGGTATCCTGCAATTTGATAAGGCTGCGGTGGTCACAAGGAATGACACCTTGAAACAGTTTACACAACTAGAGGATGCTGCCTGGGTTTATATGAATACCAACTGGCTTAAGGCCCCAAAGAGAGACCCAAAGAGGATGAAGATAGAAATCCCCCGCTCTGAATTCAAGGAGAGCATCCAGATGGGGATAATAGCATTAGCCCAGGTATTTGGGCAGCCCTCCACCCAAGAGTTTTCCAAATGAATTTACTATTTCCTCCTCGGCATCTCCACCAAGGGAGGATTCTTTGACTGGGCGATAATAATCTCTAATCATGTCGACTCCCAGTTCCAACAGTTGAACTAGAAGAAGATGTTCTACATGTCTTCTTATATTTTCTGGGCCCTATCCCAGCAGAGGCCCCACTCCAATGGCCTGCTTACAGAAGGTGTGCTCAGGATTGACCCAGGACAAAAGGCACCATGGGACCATTTCCCACAGATTCAATGGGAGGCCAGCTTCCCCAATTTTTGCCTTGTAAATGATTCGTTCGTTTACTACCACCTACTCACACCTGCTCGGGATGCTGTATACCACCTATCTACTGAGGCGATGAAGTTAGTTAGTAGTTATGGGCACTACTATATCTAATTCTAGTAGCATACATACATTAGGGTCACCGGCTTCTCCGGGAAACCCTACTTGTTGCCTAAGCATTGTGGGGACAAGATCGTGCTGCTGGAATATTGTCATAAAATGATGGAGTTGCATGCCTTCTTTGCACTTAAGAAGGTCCTCAATGTCCCATTCCCAATCACCTATGGGAACTACACTTTTAGTCTGGCCACCGTAAAAGAGGCAGACAATGAGCTGAAAAGTTATAACTTGCAAGAATTTTATCTGGTGCGGAGAAATTTTAATCCGCATGGCAAAATTGCAACGACAATGCCCCGGGCTTCAGAGCCCCATCATATACACATGGAAGACTTCTAGGCTGATTGCCAGGATGATGTGGATGTGCGGAGCAGGCACTATGATAGAATGACAGCCAGAATGATGCAGGAATTGAAGCTCCAGAGATTCCCTCCGGGCTTCTCTGACACCGCCCCCACCATAGATCCCCAGTACAAAGAAAAGGGGATCGATAAAATGGCACTGTCGGCAATGGATTGGGCTGCCCAGTAGGGGCCCATGATTGAGGACTTCACTCGGGAGGTGATCGAGCAAAGTCATGCCTATTTTAAGAGGGTATGTCCCAGGAGTACTCATCAAGCTCCCCGATCGACGCCAAAGCTAGCACCACAGCCGGTACCAAGATTGACCCCGGGGGCCAGGACTTCTTCACAAGGCGCAGAAAAAGGAAAGGGAATAGCTACAACCCCCTTGGCGCAAGAAGTCCTGATACAAGAATAGATCAAGCAGTCTGTGGCAGCCTCCCAACAGATGAGGGAGCAGTTAATAACGAGACTGGCCACTCCCCCGCTCATGGCCATACCAATTTTTCCCCCTTCCTCCCCGTCGCTGGCAGCCCTAATGGTCAAGGCAACTGGGGTGGATCCCTTGGAGGCGACAACAATAAGAGATGTGGGGCCACCTTTGGTTACCTGGAGGAAGAGAAAGCACATCAAGCAGCCTAAGGAAGAACCGGCGCCAGAGGTATCTCTCCCCCAAGAAATAGAGATCCTTTCTTCTAGTTCCCTAGAACCAAAGAAAGAAATAGAGCCTGTAGAAGTCCCAGCCAGTCCCCCTTAAGAAGAAGAATTTGATGTATTTACGGCTGATGAGTTTGGCAAATTGCAGGGGGATGATACACAAGCAGGGACAAAAGTCCCAGAAAAAGAACAAGGGGCTACAGAGCTAGAGGATGTGGAACAAGAGCCTGCACAAGAATAGCAGGCAGAAGAAAAGGAGCTAGAACCAGAGATTATCTCTGGTGCTCAAGAGATGCAAGGTCCGGGAGTGGACCAACTAAAGAAAAGTGAACAAAGGGCATCTGCTGGGGGAACCGAACCTCTGGGAATAACTGTAAACCCAGCCGCCAAGTGTCCAAGGCCACTCCCAGGGGCGACCTTCAGGCAGGTTTTTCATAGCGGCCCAAACTCTAAATCTTGTCCCAATACCTCACCTACTGCCAACAGAGGAAGAAGCCCTGGCAGAAGAAGAACAAGAAGAAGAAGAGCACCTTGAAGAAGAAATCCCTAAGGAAGCTTACCAGGGTCTAGATCTGGCGATTGACATAAAGGACCAGGCTGAGGAGATGGATGTTGAAAAGAATGTTGCTGCAGAAGAAATTGAGGCTGGGAGAAGGACGGATGAAGTCCACATCACTGAGGAGCAACAACCACCGGATACCGGGAGGGAATTAGGAGAACAAATTTTGGCAGGAAGGCCACCTCCCCCACCTCAGTGGCTATTAGAAAGTAGAAAGAGAAAAGCTCAGTCCGCTCTGGTGATTCCTCTCTCCCTGGCCGGAATGATGGCCCAAGTCCAGGCCCCGCCAAAGGCGAAGAAAGCCCGGATAGTTCACACTTTGCGAACTGGGCCAGGTGGAGAAATGGTTGCCATTGTGGAAACACCTCCCCCAAACGCCAATGAAGCAACTGCAGACCCCGCATATTATAATGTTGCAGAGGTATCCATGGGCAAAAAAGGAAAGCAAGGTGAGGTAGACTTGCTTAAGGAGCCAGCATGGGCAGTGGAGGCCCGATATGAGAAAGAGGCCCAGGGGCTCAAAGCTGAGAAAGAGAAAAATGAAAACCTTATGGGGTTGCTTACTAAGCTTGCTAGACCCATCAATGCCACCCCTCCAAAGACCTCCACATCAGAAGAATTACCGCAGAGTGACATAGACTCCCTGCAAGTAATGAAAAAGAAGGCCCAAGCAGTAGACGAATGGGTCGCCCTCAAGATAGAAAACACCTGGCGTTTCCTGGTTTCCACTCTCCCAGACTTATACACGGCCCGACAAGTTATTCATCAAGCGGAAGTGATTATTGAATAGTGGGAAAGTGATGCCAAAAATTACCAAGCATGGAAGGTGGAGCTCGAAGAGCTCCTCACCTTGGGAGAAGATATAATTTCTGAATCTAAAATTCTGGGTGAGGAATCATTTGATTTTGTGAGGACTCAGCACTCTAGACTTGACCTCACATTGGAGGTAACCAAGCAACTGGTAGAGTCCTTGCAAGAAAAGGTAAACGTTGTAAAGTATTCTTTTAATTTATACAAGTCTTTTGTGATAAAGGCTTCCGGGGCTAATCCTCTTAGTACAGATACTTATACCCCCGAAGATTCAGTTTTGGGGAGTTTTGATGAAGTAATGAAATCTCGGTATCAATCCCTGGAGGGGATGGATGGGACCCAAATGGTGAAACTAACCAAGATGATACTTAAGGTTCATGATGCTGCAAGAATGGTAGATGAATTTAAAGGAAATGTTCCAGACCTGGGGGAACAAGTTGAAGTGGCCAGACATAGAAGGTCCATCCTGAAGAATGTAGATGAAGATGACATTTCCCACCTCCTTCAGGCCTTCAACGATAATAAATAACCTTGAGCTTTCTCTGGAGGCCGGGGAAAAACTCACATTGAGTATTCTTTATTCTCTTGGGGACACAAGTTCCCAGATCCCAGAGTCCCAGATCCAACAATTTTGTATTCTTTATAGTGATCCGTGTCTCGGTCCCCGAGGCCGACCGGTCACTATCAGAAGCGGTTAATAAAGGCTGTCAGAGAAGTAGTTGGCCATATCAAGGGGCGTCGGCTTGGCAGTTGGTCTTCTGACAGTGTGGTCTTCTCAAGGCACCGCTTAGAGGTACATCTGGCACATTGGAGATAGGGCACCACATTTCCCATTTATGAGGCATGTAGCCTCAGTCCCCGAGGGACCTACTTCCTTCCTTTCTCCTCTCCAGCTCTCTTCTCGAGACCGATTCTTCTGATGTATATTCTTATCTTATTCTTCTGACATGACAGACCTATTCCATCTCTAGGTCTTTTGTATGGTGGCACAGGTAGTACCGGCCCCCGGGTATTGTATTTTATTGAAACATAATGTAAATAGGGTTAGGGTTAGAAGAGAGTGGTATAAATAGGAAAATCAGCCCATTTCCAAGGGTCGGCAAAAT
Organism: Thuja plicata; assembly: GCA_018584345.1. NCBI lineage: Eukaryota > Viridiplantae > Streptophyta > Pinopsida > Cupressales > Cupressaceae > Thuja > Thuja plicata. The sequence continues at coordinate 592,698 of MU228213.1, forward strand.
TGACGATTTTGTTGTCCATAGAAATAGCAAAGAGATTTCTCTTTTTTTTTTAGTTCCAGAGCTCAATGCTCCATGATTATGTTCTTGATAGTTAGATGCTTCCCTGGATCTGCCATTGTATCACGCACCAGTGCTTGCTAGACTGAATATTAATGAAGAAGGAAGAATTCTTAGCAATGATGTTGTTGGCATTCCTGCTTCTGAGTTAATGGTATTTCATGTTTTAACGTTCTTTATGTCTTTTACTTTGGTATGTTAAAGTAGATTAACGAAATCTTTACTCCCACTACTGATAGAATGTTGACTGATGGTTATGTATTTCTTCGGTATTTAGTGTATTTTCCCAGAGTATTATTGATGTTCCGGACATTTCAACATGACTATAGTTAGATGAAATGTTTCTAACCCTGCAGGATCTTTTTCATTTTATTTTCCAAGTATAGAACGCTTGGGAAAACCTTACTTTGATTGAATCTCTAGAGAAGATGAGTTGAAGAAACCAGCTATCCCCTCGAAAATAGTCACCTCTCCCGATCGATCCCCGCACCATCGTGACCCAACACCCAGGTGCTTGAAGGCCTAGAGGATTTATTTCCCCCAGACAACCTTTGCAGGTGGAGTTGGCCAATTTCTCCGGAACCCGGTGACAACTTATGACTGTTGGCGGACCCGGTCAGCAAAACCCCGTCAACAAATAAGTCATTGCATTAGTCCAAAAGGTTAGATAAAATGTTCTAAACCACTAATATCGACCTATTGCATGCTAACTAGGAAGAGTGTAATTATTAACATATTAGCCCTCAGAATATGCTACAAATCAGTGATGAATACAACCTAGCATGAAGGATTTTAGTTCAAAAACAAGCTAAAAAGATGATAAAGCATGCAATCTAGCTCTAAAAGTTGAGATGAAAACAATGCCAAAGCATGAAATGAGAGATGAAATATAAGTCTAATGTTAATTCAACAACATAACAATGCATTTTTATTCTAAGATGAAGGCTTCTTTGCTCTCAAAACTGGCTTCTATTTATAGAAGAATGGGAGAGAGAGAGAGAGAGAGAGAGAGAGAGAGAGAGAGAGAGAGAGAGGTTCATTTATGAATCAAGAGACTCATAAATGGAGGTGTAAGGGCCATTAATGCCCAAGGCATTAATGAAGCATGGGAGAGACATAGGCTTAAGGCATCTTCATTAATAAGGCATTAATGAAAGCCTTAAAGAAGCAAGGGGAGGTGCAAGAGAGTGGCTTGAGAAAGTGGACTTTAAGGAAGTCAAGCTTGAGAAAGTGGACTTTCCCAAGTGGGTTGAGTTGTTAATCATTCCTTAATGGAATGTGACAACATTAGAAGGTGGGTTAGGACTAGAATTAGGATTAGGATTAGATTAGCATGGGTGAATGGGTTGAGAAGGCTTAGAACCCTAGGTAGAAGTGGTTGAGATAGGTTAGTTTAGGGTTTAGGGGAATATTAATAAAAGAAATAAACTCCTTTAATTCATTTAAAAATATAGGAATTAATTATTTAAACAATGAAATTGCTTTTTAATAATTAGGGGACTATAGCCATATTTAATTAAATTAAATAGGCTAGGGGAATAGGTTAATTGCAAGTGGGTAATTAATCTAGGGATTTATTTAATTCCTTTATAATTAAATACTATAGCCATGTTTTATTTTGGTTTGATTTGATTGGTTAAAATTGATTTGAATTTTATGACTGTAATAGTTAATATAATTCAGTGATAAAAATCACTTAGGACATTAAATAGATTTGAAAAATTATGCCAAGCAGTAACAGGGTCATTTGGACATAATCGTGGGTATGATCATACTTAGGGCAAATAGGGTCCATAGTTGGAACAGACCAAATTTAGGTGGTTACACACTTAACTATCTCTTGATTCAATGTTCTTCACAGTAATCATAAAATTGGTTAGAGGTGAATTCTCCTCCTCTATCAGATCTTAGACATTTTATCTTTAGTCCAGATTCATTCTCAACCTTAGCTTTGAACAATTTGAACTTCTCAAAATCTTTATATTTGTCTTTTAAGAACACAACCCACATCATCCTTGACAAATCATCAACAAATAGAATGAAATACCTTTCACCATAGTAAGATATTGTTTGAGTAGGTCCACATAGGTCTGTATGTATTAGATCTAATTTGTTTTCTGTAGAGTCTTGTTTGCTCTTGAATGAGGTCCTCACATGCTTCCCCATCACACATTCGCTGCACATGGTTTCAACTCGCCTTGCAATACTTGGAAGGTCTCTTACTGCATTTACATTACTTATCCTGACTATGTTGTCAAAATTGATATGACAAAGTCTCTTTTGTCATAGCCATCTATCATCCACTTTTGCAACAAAACAACTTACTTCTGAATTGAGCTGAAAAACATTACCTTTGGTCTTTTATCCTTTCGAAATCATGTCTCCTTCTTTGTTGTTAATGATGAACTGGTTGTTTTTGAATTCCAACTAATATCCTTTATCAAGAAACTGTCCAACACTTAGTAAGTTATGATGTAAACCATCTGTTAGGGATTTTTCTTGTATGAATCAGAGTTCTTGAAATGACTACTTGAACACTATGCCTCCTAATACTGATTCAGATACAAGAAAAGCCTAATTTCTAAGGATTGGATAAGATCCTTCTTCATATTTTAGCTCCACATATACTTAGGTAGGATTTACCTCTTAATGATTATTGATTACACAGTATATATAAAAGTGAAAACTAATTTTCTATGTATCTTTGTTAAACCAACTTATGAAACACCTTTCAAATGATCATGCAAAACCAAATGCAAAGCTTAACTAGACAAACTATGATTGTAAATATAGAAAAAACTAGTGATACAAGGACTTTCATCCTTCTTCCTTTTAAGGATGGATAATCTAGTTGATTCACTCTGTAAGGAATCATCAAAATGAACTGTAATGAATACAATTATCTAGACATGGAGTTCTGATAACAGAAATAAAGATTTTAAAATTTGAATGATTGATGATGAGAACTACTTTTCAGAACTTAGACCAGTGCCTAATCCCAGGAAAAGAGTCAAATGAGATGTAAATCAATAGAAACCCAATTAATAAGAAGATAGATAAGATCCCCAATAGAGTTCCTTACAAACTATCTTTTTACTTTCACATCTATCTATCAGATTTTCATACTAATACCCTGCCCTCTAGGATTACTCACAAGACTGACTCGTTCCTTGAAGGAAGCTCATAAGTAACTGCATAGTTACCTTATAACCAGCATGTTTAGAATGCCTTATAGACTAAACATACAAGAGCATGAACACAAATAAAAAAAGACATCATAGATCTGAAACTAGAGATTCCACTATATTTTATTAATGTCATTCTGCTTCAAAACATTTAAAATAGACACCAAGCTTCAAAAATAAACCATAATCTGATGTCTGCTATGCAGCTATAAATTCACCATCACTATTACAATGGAGAAAAAACCAGATATAGGAGAAAGGAAAAACAACCCAGTCACCGACACCTGTCTGTCCCCAAAAATTATTTGCAACTGGTCAAACTAAAACTGCAAAAGTCTGATTTGATTTTCCCTCAATTGATCTACAAAATCATGATCTCCTTTTTGAGACCTTTTCGACAATATATAATACTCTATATTTTGGACAAAATTTTCCCTCTGAATCATCCCTAACAAACTCCATCTCCCGTGTATATTTAGTTTTGAACTTTGGAATACTTTGAAATATTCAAAATTATGCATTAATTCAATAGTTTGACTATTGAATAATATTTCATTTTAATGCTTCAACCTCATTTTATATTGCACGTATTCAATAGCTTTTTAATACCATTTTAATACCTTTTTCTAGAATGTGCCACGTGGCAGCCTCTGATTGGCTTGCAGATCCACTGGGTGCCATGTATCTGAGGTGCCACATGGACCAATAGCTTAATGGCTTAAAGATAAACCTCATGCATCTTTAGCCTTAAGTGATTAAGTCAACCATTGATTTGGTTGCCTCGAGATCTGTGCCCATCTTGGAGGCCTGTCTAATGCGTTTCCACATCATTGCCACCTTATGACCTTGTTGTTTGTCTAGTTGTCATCTTTGCCATGTGGTCCAATGGCTTAATCTCTTATACATATTATCCCTGTAACTTACTCACCAAGGGATTAAGTCATTTGTCAATTCTCAGTCACCTCAGGATTTGTGCCCAACCTACAAGCCGATCTGCCACATCATCTGCCACATGTCCTCATGGGTCTCACCAAAATATTGGGTTTCTTCTCCTTGGGCACAATTTTTGAGGTGAGCCCTCAGCTCCTGCGTGTGCCCATAGTCTTCTCTTTCTTCTTCAAATTACATTGCAAGCATTTTTCCTTATGAACACTTCAGAATCCCCTTGTGGCATCAATGTGGGATACTGGGTTTTAGTGTTTTTCAGGCTCTTGTGCATTTTTGTCCAAAATATGTGGGCCTTACCATGCACCAAGTCTCCATCAAACCAAGAGGAACAACCAAGAGCCTTTGTGCTTCTTATTTATTAAGTAAGTAAGCACCTTTGTATATAAATATAAAGAAAACTCATCACCCACTGAATGTGGGATAATGCTTGCACAGCTTTCAAAGATTTTTCAAACTTTATACATGTTCCAGCACTGTTTATACCCATTCTCCATGAATGTGTTTATAAATGTCTTGGAGAATGCTCAGCCCCCTTCTCACACCACTGTGCAGATTTACTTTGAATTACTTTGCAATGTTTTGGCTTTAATTCCCTTTGCATACACTTATGTCCATGATTCACGCATGGGCTCTGGAAAGCTGAATGATTTTGACAAAACATCGCTTGGTCATGACACCTAAGCCAAAGGTTACAATGTAAGTAAATAGGCTGAAGCTCCTTGATTTCCCAGTGCAATGTTTAAATAGTAGCTTCATTGCATAGTACAACACCAATTCAAAACAAACTAATTGAAAACACCACAAGAAGCCATCAGCGCATACTATTATCCATTTGTTTGTTGTGAAATTCATGTTTTAAAATGCTTTGAATGCCCAAAAACTATGTGTTGGCTCCTCCAAAACTAGCACAGCCTATGCTTCTTATTTTAATGTTTTGAAATCATCATTACCATGCATAGGGTATGCATTTTAAGATGGTTGTGTAATTTTCTTTTACACCCGCGAATCGCATTTTCTTGAAAACTTTGACTGCTTAAAACATTTTTAAGAAAATTTGAATGCTTTATCTCTGTTTCATATTGCCTTTGTCTATGGCTCCACCTTCTTTACTATCTACACATCTCTCATGCAATGAAGATTTCTTTTGAAAATTTCAAACACTCAAAACAAAATTTTATCCCTCCTATTGCGGGTTATAGATTCACTTGCATTTGCAAAGGTTTTAAGAATTAAAACAAAACATCTGCCCCGCACATACAACCCTCTTGTCAAACAGTTCATGTGTCCTCCATTATCCAATGTTGATCTCTACTTTGAAAATTTGCATTGGTTCTATTTAAGAAACTATCCTTCTTGCATATTAGCTTCTAAAATGATGAGGTGTCGAGAGGTAGTTTCATGCCATTTTCTTGTGCACCGCTCTATCACATCATATACTCCATTTTCTAGGATGATTTAAGAAATATTTTGTCCACACATGATCAGTGAAAACCAAAATCTTTTGCTCCATCTATTTCTTCCCATTTAGTTGAAAGAAGACCATCAAAAATGACGTAGCTATTCCAAGTGGGAGTTTCTTTCCACTTGCTTGGACAGAGCCACCACATATTCTCCTGTAATTAATAAATAGTTTAATAGTTGCATGTGCAATGTCTTTTATGAGGTCCACATTTTTTACCATTCCTTCAAGAATTTCACAGGCCACAAGTAGAACAAGGGATATCTTGACTGATTTCTGAGCCAAACAAGCATATATCTTTCCATTTTGACCTGAACAACTTTTAAGGCTGAATGTCTGAAGTAGATATTGATATAAATTACATTGTATGAGTTTCGATATATCCAAGTTGTTATAGTTGAAATCAGCCATCAAATTCTAAATGTTCTTTAAGAATAGATATAAGCATCTAGACATCCTTCATCTCATCCACAACTCTAGACATAGATTTAGCATTGTTAATGAACCAATGTAAAAATATGTCAAAGGATTTATATATCCTCCCCACATAGTCATCCATACATGTATGGATAGGGAAAGAAAGAATCTTGAATGACATGTCATTATTAACACCAAACTCAGCTCTAGCTATCCACCATTTGCATTTCAAAACATTTTACAAAATGTTGCACATTTGGTAAGATAAAGAAAAAAAATGTGCATAACACTTCAAGGAGTATGACATGTTTGGTTTAAAAGCACACCATGCTAAGTGCACTTTGCACTTGAAAAGAGCGACAATCCATGAAGATCAACAAAATGACCAATACTTAAAAATCCAAACTACCTTCAAGATACCACAATGCAGTCACTCAGTGAGAACAAAACAAGGTGCATCAAAGATTTAATCACATCATTCACTTTTTCCACATCTCTGCGAGACTTCCCAATAATACCAACTGGCTTCTGGAAAGGGCTTCAAAAACTGACAAAATCAAGTAACCAGAATGTGGCACTGGGCACACACATTCCACATCTAACATTCTTACATACTGCCAAGTGACATATGATGAAATGTACAAGATCCAAATATTTTAAACATCCAAGTCGCCTCTTCACAACAATTCTGCAAATCACCCTGTCCAATAACAATTAATTGCATTTGGTTTCAACTTTGAAAACAAGTCAAATGACCTCCTCAAGGTCTAAGCTTCTGGACATTGGAAGTATGCTACATGGGGATCATGAATCCAGAAGGAAAACTCATGACGATCAACTAGTCACATTTGGGAGCTACTCAAAGGTAGCCACATGGAAATGAAGAAAATAGAAAACATGAGGAACAATGATTTCTGCAAATGGAAAGAGTCTCAAAAAGAGTGCACACAAAACCCTCAGGACCTAAAACCTTGAAAAATTCAAGTAAATTTGGTCTATAATTCAGGGAAACCATTTTCTTGATGTGACCAATCACATCATTTAAGATATAACCTCACAAATAGGGCCTCCGACCAAACTGTGCAACTGATCTGCATCAAATTGTTAGAAACTGCAAACGGAATCGGACTGGCAAACTGGGGAAACAGATTCATGATGAGCTGAAAATCTTCAGGATAGCACATTTTCATTCCTAGAATATAGGGGAGCTTTCAATTATCCATTCCATTCTACTGGGTGTAAAATTGTAAGACCTCAAAGTAGGTCATTCACAAATCTCTATTTGATAGTTTGGCACACTGATAGAAACTGCAAATGGAATGGGTTTAGAAAACAGACCAAGTGGACTTGTCATAAATTGAAGATGAAGAATCAAGAATTATTTGACCTCTATAATGGAGTACAAAATGAATTTTTTCAATTAGGTCACAAGGTCAAAAGTTACAATCAGTCAAACAGGGCTATTCAGAATTCTGATCAATTACACAATGCTGACAGCAGTAAACTACCAACTTTGAGGGGTTTGAAAACTAGTCAAAACATATCGAAATGACTTGGAATTCAAATCATAGGTTTTTTGATACACATACTCAACATTCCCCAAAGTTGTGAGTCATGAAACATTTATGGGTGCAAGATATTCAAATGCAAACTAGGCATGTTACAACAGATTGACACTTAGGCACAAATGCAGATTTTGACAAGTGCTCAAAACAAGACATCACGAAACAACTTGAAACTCAAGTTTAATGACCTAGGATGCCTTCAAATACCTAAACAAGAGTGATAAGTATTTGACATGCATGGAAAAATTCAGAATCTCATCTAGGAAAATAAGCTCAAAAAGCACTTATAGGGGGTCAAAATGCAAAATTTTAACATGGTACTTCAAAAACCCTTACTGCTTTTTTTAGTCCCAACACCAACAACATAAAGAAAATTATTTTTCTTATTATTTCCATCTAAGGTGATAGAACCTCTTCCTATGATAGGTTTGGGAGTGTTATCTCCAAATCTAACCATGCCACCTTTGTATTTGTCCAAATGTACAAATCTATCTTTGTCTCTTGTCATGTGGTGTGAACATCTAATGTCAATGATCCAGTCAGTTTTGATGTCAGCTTTTGAAACTAATGCTAAGTCTTGTTATTTTTCTTCATCCTCTTTGTCCATTTCTTCAAGCATCTTTTCAACATCTTTAATGGCAACAAAACCAATTTCATCTTCTCCTAAATCATCATCAGTTACACCGTCTTCAACATGATAACATTCCTTAGTGTACTTGGGCTTGTAATCTGATCTGAACTTCTTGACTCTTGTAGGACACTTGGATGCAAAGTGACCAACTTTGTTGCATGAAAATCATTTGAATGGTATTTGTCCTTCATATTTCCCTTTACCTTTCCTTTCATTCTTGTCAATCATAGAAATGATTTCTTCTAGTTCTGTATCCACTTCTTCATTATTACTAGAGCTTCTTATGGATTTCCTGCTATGGACTGAGGCTTTGAAAGCTGTCACACTTTTGGATTCTATCTTCAATCTTGATATCTCAAATGCAAATATTTTTTTGATCAAAGTCTCTCTCTTTAAGTCTTTAGAAAATTGCATAGTCTTATCTAAGATATTGATCTTTCTCTCATAGTCTTCTATTAGTGTGGTCATTATTTTGTCCATTATATCATCCTCTAAAATTTCTCCACCATTGTTCCTAATACCTGAAACTACTTCATTAATTCTTTGATTGTAATCTCTGATGTTTTCTTCAGGTAACATCTCTAAGGTGTTGTACCTTTTCCTCCATGTCTTTTTGTGTGCATTCTTTTCTTGGATGTCTCCTTCAAACATATATTCTAAGTATTTAGAAATAGAGTATTCTTTATCTGCCTTCTTGATCTAAGAAAATTCACTATCAAATGGGGCACTGATTAGGGCTTCTTTGGTGATTACATTATGAGTGAACACTTCCTTTTGTTTGACTGTATATTCTTCTTTTGCAATCTCTTTCAAGGTGGTAACTTCAATTTCTTGAGTGGCAATCTCATAGATCTCAAATCCAATGCACTAAAGATGTGTTATCATTTTTTTCTTCTAGTCAAGACATTTTTCTCCATCAAACTTAGGAATCTCTTTCCTGAAGTATGCCATCTGATCTACCTTAAGCTATTAGTCTTTCTCTCCAAGGAAGTTGGCTCTAATACCAATTGTTAGAATAGTCCCAAAGGATAACTGAGAGGGGGGGTGAATCAGTTATCAGCTACTTTAATTATTTTCTTTGCTTAGATATCAATTGACATAAATTAAATGCACATTCAGATAACACAATACATAACACAACAATTTTGGTTACAAGGAAACCAAATAGGTAAAAAACTTGGTGGGAATTAGCGCCCACAAAGAACTGTACTTGAGTATAATTATCCATGTTAAGAGATCTTGCAACCCTATTAGGAGTTTTTCTTTACAATGAAATAAGTACAAAGATCTGGTTACAGGTTGGACCCTATTAGGAGTCTTTTACAAGTAACCCTGTTAGGGGTGAGGACTCACTTTCCAAAAGCTCACTGCTAAAATGATGAAGGTTGCAACCTTCAGTAAAACAAATATACACTATATCTGATAGATGAAGTATTTGAGTATAACTACTGTCTTGATTAGTTCCAGTGTGTTGTATACTTCCACTTGTTCTTCAGATTGATATTTTCTTGATGAATGAAATGTGTCTACTATCCCAAAACAACAGACATTATGTTTTGTACTTTTTCTATCTATATTCTTCTCATTCACACTTGGTGTTCATCAAATGAACTACTATAAGTATCTTCTCCAAAGGATGTGATCTTCTTTGGCTCTACGAGTCCCTTCAATACTTCTTTAGTTGGCCACATGAACCACGCAACCTAATTAGGAACATGAAACTCAGACTGAATAGATGCAATGCTTCACAAAGTCGGCTCCACCAAATTAACTCCAACTTCATGATTCTGATAGAAAATGTTTGGTGCCTTTAGATAATTATCTTTAACTTATAACTAAACATGAAAACAAACACGCATATCCCAAAGATAGGCACAACTCAAGAAATAATGTAATTACATTGGCTCTTCATATATAGTCTTCAATCTCTGTAACTATCATAACTAATTAACATAACTCAACTGAAACTTCATATCTAAGTTAGCGTGAATGCACATAGCATCTAGAACATGTATACACTATGGAAATGAACACACATAGCTCAAGAACATCTATACTAATAATTGCATATATAACACTACTATATATTATATATTGTCATCAATGACAAACATACAATCAATTATTTGCACAGAAGCAAATCTCCAACAAAAACATGGTTACATTTTCTCAATAATTTAATCAAATTTGTTCTAATATGGGAATCTAAACCTTTTCCAATGTAAAAAACTTAAGGACTGGTTTCTAATCCTAAATTAATTTCTTCTAAGTCCTCAACCTTAGCATTGCTTATTTTTGCTGAGTGATCATTCTGACTGTTGAACAATGCTTCAAGTTCAACTAGAACTCTAGGAATCTGATTGGAACTCAATTGGACAACCTCATTTCCCAAAATAGTCTTTACCATTATTATTTTCCAGCAAAGTATTGCAATCTATGCACAAATTCTCATTATCTTCTAGGCACTGAATGAATCTAAAAATGCCTTGGTCATCCTGAAAAACTTTCCAATTGTATATATTATCTGGAACAACTGGTCTTCTCTTAACTTCAAGTATTGATACCCCATGTAAGGTCTGATCATCAGTTTTTAGAGCAACATTCACTAAAAAATCTGCCATTATATTCTTAGACCTTTCTATCCAACTTATATCAAAGGCATCAAACATTTCAATCTAATCCCAAATAGCATATTTATACATTTTCAATCTATCATTTTTCACTACATATTTCGATCTTACTTGGGCTACCACTAGTTCAGAATCACCATAAACCTTTAAACATTTTATTCCATGTTTAATGACAATTTATAGCCCTAAAGATAAAGCCTCATACTCTGATGTGTTATTTGTACACTGAAAAGCTAACAAAAAATAATATTTGAAATTTGTACCTGATGGAGACACAAGTAGTACACCAGCTCCTGATCCTTCTTTTGAGAAAGCTCCATCAAAATAGATTTTCCATGATCCATCACCTTGTACAATCAACTCTTTAACCAGAGGATCAATATTTTCATTCTGATGATGATGATCATTCCTCTGTACTATGAAATTCTCTATGTCCACATCAACACAGTAATTAATGTTAGTGTCATCATACCATTCAATCATGTGAGGATTCCTACCTTCTCTTGACACTTTAAGCTTGTTTCCATTAATATTAAAAGTAGCATATGACAAATCACTTTGTATACTCCCTCCCATTGAAGAAATCCACTTTCTAGGTAGTAGCATCCCATAATGTGGTGTTATATCAATAACAAGAACATTTATAGTTAAAAATACATCAGGACACAATGCTAATTTATAGGGCATGGCTTCAATAGTACCAATAACAGGGACTTCTCTAGAATCCATTTCTTGACATCTCCCATGAGGAGTGTCAACTTGTAATCCCATAGATCTCATAATCTCCATTGGCATGACAATGTTTGATGCTCCTGAATCAATCATAAAGTTTTTAAGCATCATTCCATTAATTACCAATGTCAGAAAGAATGGGTCAACAACTTTAGGAGAAGTAGTTGCGTTCAAGAAAATCTGAGGAATCTCATAAATCATTACTTCAGCTTCTTTCCCTTTTTCATTTAGTCTCTCATCAATACTTTATAGATTTTGAACTTTCACTGTAGGCACACTGTTCAATAATGATAGAACCTTTTCTTTATGTTCCTTGATCCTCATCATTTATAAAAATCAGACCTTTATAGTCATTTGGGAAAAACAGTGGCCCATGTCTACTAGAGTATACTTTACATCTAAGGATTTTGGTTTTTCAATAATAATATTATTTTCCTCAATCTGTATGTTCAGATTTGGTTCTTCTTTTTTGGATTTTTTGTTTTCTTCCTTAAGAGTAGTACTTATTTCTTGTACCTTTGCTTTTCCTCCTTGTACAACAATAGGCTCTATGGCTTTAGTTATAACCTTGACCTTAGGTTTATTTACATTTTCCCCAGGTCCATCTTTCTTTTGTATATATTTGGTGTCTATTTTATTTTCTCTTATAAAGACACGAGATGGTTGACTACCAGTACCACCGACCACTCTATTTCTTAGGTGATAATTGCTTCTAGCTTTGTTCACTAAATCTGCAGTAATTCTTTATTTTTCTTCATCTGAAGCCTTTTTGACCAATGGAATGTCTTGATTATTTTGTGCATAACATCTTATGTGGTCATCAGTTTCTTCTACTTCACTATCTAATAAAACTTGTTGATGACCAACTTCTACATTTCCTTGTGAACTATATGAATCATGATTTTCATTTTCATTATCTGATTCTACATCATGACAATAATAGGCATTTTTCATATTATAATCACATTGTTCACTTTCATCATTCCCTTGTTCTTCATTTTCTTTCAAATCCAATGAAACAATGCAAAAATCAGGGTTATGTGGGGCTTCACAAGCCTCACATGAGAACTCATCATTACACAAATGGACAACATTTTTATGCAAAGGGTCTGGAGTTCTATTTTCTATTTTTTCTTTTCTAGGTTGAGCAATTGGCTTCCCATCCTTGAAGTGGGTTCCATAAGGATGATTTTGCATTCTATTATGAGGATTATAAGTTTTATTATAGGAAGGCCTAATATTTTGAGGAGCCCTATACTCTTTGTATTCTGGTTCCTTTAGGTTACTCCTACTAAACCTTGAATCATCTCTCCTATTTAGTTTACCAGATACCCTTCTATTCATTTCAATATTTACTGCTATCTTGTAGGCATCAGTGAGGGTTCTAAGATTTTTATCCCTAAGATCATACCCCATTTTAGATTCAAAATAATTTAAATAGGTTTCTAAACATACCTCTTCATCTAGCCTTATCTTCTAAAACAACTTATGCATAGCCCTTTGAATTCTGGTATTGAACTCAGTGACCTCTTCATTATAGTATTTTTTGATGTTATTGAACTCATTCAGTAAGAACCCTTTTGTTTGTATTACCACCATATTGGTCCTTAAGTAACTCAATTAATTCATCCATAGAAGCAACAAATCCATTAGAAAGACCACTAAACCATTCTCTAGCATCCTCCACTAGAGACTGAACAAAAATCTTCATTAACACATCTTCATGAGTGATATTCAAATCATCAACAAAGTCAATGAACTTTCTTAAATGTACTTCACAAGAGATAACATTATTACCTACAAACTTTGGGAGCTTTTCTCCAATATCACCCACATCTTTTGGAAATGCATTTGGGTATCCAGGAATACCAATAAAATTAAATTTCTTATACCTTTTAGGATGCAATGGTTTCCTTTGGAAGTTATCAGGCTCTTTGAAGGTAGTATCCTTTTCTTTAGAAGATTTTATGGTCTCATTTCCAACATAAGAATATTTGGAAGACAGCAAAAAGTCTATTTTCCTTTTCATCTCTATTGTTGTAGCTTCTACCTCATCCTTTTCTAGAATTTTTTCCATGGTTTCCTTTTCTATTCTTAGTTTTTGAAGGTCAATATCCAACTTGGACACTTGCTCTGTTATGGGCCTCTGAACCTTTGGCTTTTCAACTTTGTTTTCAGTGACTTTTTGTTTACCTTTATCCCTAACATTTTGTGAACTAGAAGCATTATGAGTAGTGGGTATTTCATGGTTCTTTTGAAACCTCTCTATATTTCTTGTAGTTTGATGTCTTGAGGATCTTCTTCTAACTTTGTAAATATCCTTATGCTCATTCTTTTTCTTTCTTAGTTCTCTTTCCCTTTTCATTTTTTGAATAAGGGTGAGATGTTTCATGATAATTCTTTCTTCCTCAACAAGTTTATCAGAAGGAACTTACTCAGAATCTGAAATGATTGTAGTTGTTCCTACTCTTTCGCTAGAAGTGGAAGTGGTTACAATTGGTTCTAATCCCTTCTCTACAACTTCTTCATATTCTAAAGTATTGCCATCATGATTTGACTGATTTTTATCTTCCTCTCTCCTAGAATTACTTTCTTTTCTAGATTATTTCTCATTATAGACCTAGTATTCATTCTGAAAGATATTTACCTAACTTTTTAATGATCACAGAGATTTAAATTTAGAGTCGCCACCCAGACTTGGGAGTAATGAATACTATTAGAATGACTCTAGGAAACTATTAGTTATAAATATACTATCTTCTAAAACATCAGTGATGCTGAATGCTTTTATTGGGACCTTACAGTGTTTGATCCACAACGGAGTTGCCAATTTGTTCGGGTTTTTTCTTGCTGAACCTTCAACAGATGCTTGATTAACCATATGACTCCCAATGTTTGAAAATACTTACTCAAGCAAGATAAAACTCTAATTGATGAGGGTTTATGATAATATTCGGGGAAACTATTATCACCTCCATCTTTTTAGGTTCCACAACACCCTGGTAGGTATTACCTATATATGATTGTTGTCTCATAGTATCAGTAATTGTGGATACTGATTTGCTTCTTTTTAATTGTATTACCTTATAAATTACTCTACATGAAATTGAAAACAACTTAACACAAAGTTTAACCATGAAAAATATTGAAATGATAACAACAAATAGTAGTTCTTTAAGGACATTCATCCTTTTTCCTTTTATAGTTCTCAGAACTTAGGAGGGGCAACCTATTTTAATCCTCTCTCAAAGGGATTAATAAAATGAATTGTATATCTTGATACAATTACTTGAATTTATATGTTTATGACTGTAAATGTAATAGATTTGTATATTTTCAATCACTTGGATGATGATAAACTACTTGACATATTTTTGACGAGTGCCTATCCTTGGGCTATAGAGTCAAAAGATGAAAATCCACAGAAAAGGTGAATAAAGATACTATAGTTTTCCTTACAACCTATATGCAACCTGAGTAAAGTTCCTTACAAATTACCCTGTCGCTTCTACACCACTATATCAAATTTTTAGATATTGTTATGTTCCCTAAAACTACTTACAAAACTTAGTTCTTCCCCTGACAGAAACTTGCAAGCAATTAGATAGCTACCTTGTAACCAATATGCTTAAAATGCCTTACAGATTAAATAATAAAAGAACATACACAATAAGTAAAGAGACAACAATAAGTATATAAGAGAAGTTGCATTGTATTTTTATTTATGTTCCTGTTTCATACATATAGCGACTAAAAGCTCAAAAACTTAGACAATATTATGTAGTTTGACTTACAATTATATTTCATCATGCTTAAAATGTTTACAATATGATCTATATATAGGTTCAAACCATATTGGAATCCTTAAGACAAGGATGTAACAAGCTTCAGATGGTTTGAGATACCTAACCCTAAATATAGATAAAACAAAAGATAAGATTAATCCAAGCGGTGGAAGGACATAAATAGAGGATGAAATCTGATCTACTCCTTTGTCTTTATGTGAACTTTGGTGCCTTTATCTGTTTATGTTCAGGATAGCCTATGATTTTTGAAATGAGACCAAGTGACCACCATTACAGGCTATCCTACACTTGTCTTTTGTGATTACCAACCTTCCTATGCTCATAGAGTAGGTGCCATGTGTCCATCTACTCTTCATCAATAACATCAATGTCTACTACAACAACCTTCTTCTTTTTAGGTTTGGTCATTGAATCCCATGCTTCTACATCATCCTCGGTAGGCTAGTTAAAGCTTTGAATGTTCTAATTTTCTTCTCCCTTTATTGGAGGAATGAATCTATAGAAATTTTCTTTGAATAGGCTCAACCTTGCCTCAATCTGATTTATCTTACCTTTGAAAAAAGGTAAAGTTCAATTTATCTTCTCTATTTCTTCACCAACCTCAATAACTATCTCTGGAAAATCATTTCTATGTGGTTGTAGAGAATCTAACCTTTCAAATAGTTGTGTTCTACTAGACCAAGTTGCAAAATTAGGATTTAAAATAGCAATAAAATTAATCACCTCAGCATGTAGAGTAGGCAGTTTATTATATGCATTTAAAATCAATTAAGTTTTATCCTTCAGTATAAAAATTGTGTGCTGAAATACACAGTTTTAATGCACCTAAAACAATCTTATTGTGCTCACTGATCATCTCCTATGTTTTTGCATTGTCCCCTTTTGACTCTGTCTAGACCTCTGCATCTGTACTTTCTTTAGGTGTGCCAGGGATAATTTATGGCTTTTCCATTAACGGATGAGTTAAATCCTTAATTATATTCTCCAGAGCATGTATCTTGATGTAACACATCTCCCTATCTTTGGTGATGGTACTAACCTCATTTACCAAGGTATCACATTTCTGGGATAGATATTTTGTAATGTCTTCATTCAATTGTGCTGAATAGGTTAAAATCTAAGAAATCTCCATGTCATTTATGTTATGCACTGACCATATCATCTGATTACCTACCATGCTCTCTTGAATGTTTAATAGAGCTATTTTTTTATCTTTAGGAGATAAGCTCCACATTGCCACTACTTGGGACTTTGGATTATATCCAAATCCCTTGATCATTTCACTAAATTTATCTTCAGATGTCAGTTTCAAATTTGGTTGCCTTCTGATCTAATCTATTATGAAGGCCAAAGCTAGATCCCAACCATCAAAAAGTAACATACCACTTTCTTTAACTAATTTCCTGGCCTCTTCAAGAATTATTTTTTTAGATTCAGGATCATAGTTCTGTATAGCTAGGACATCATCATTAGTGACTGGGTCTCCTCCTTCCAGTCTCAGTTGTTCACTTACCATCTTCTATTTATTACACCTAAGGAAATCTTTAAACTCTTGAGTTTTGATGAAATTGTCATCATCAAGGAACTTTTTCTCTTGAATCACTCTTTCATCAATACCAGTTAAAAGAGGTAACTCAATATCCTCTTCAACCTCTTGCTGAAATTTCTTTCCCTTTCTTACTTCTTTCCTTAACCGGTGATCATAAGGTCTATTACCATGAATAAGGGCACTCACCTTATCTTTCTTCTTTTCTTTTCTCATATAAGTTAAGGCATGTGAATATTCACCAGTATCAACATTTTTCTTTTTAAATGTAGGTTCATTAGTAGTCTCATGCTCTGGGACCTCTACTAGGTTAACAACATATTCTTTCCCTTCTGCTGCAAGTTTTAATGGTACTGCTTGGTAATTTGGGTAAGCACTGGGAGAAGGACATCACTGATCACTGTCATCGTCATACTCAGACTCTAAATTTTCTCTGTGTCCCTTTTCTGGTACCACTAATGCTTCTTCTAGCTGATTGCACAAAAGTGTGTGATTCTCAATCATTTCATCTAGCCTTTTGAGATAAGGAAAATCAGTGTAGAAACCTCCAAAAGTCATCTCCTTTCTCTTCACCTGCCTCTCTAGGTCCATAAGTTCTTGGATCATGTCTACTCTTCTCATTACTTCTTCTTCTTCCAAAATATTTCTAATAACATCCTCCTCCATACCCTCTTCATGCACATAGTTATATGATATGGTAGGAGTTAAATTGTTCTTGGCTCCCACAATGAATCCTTCAATATCATTTTACCTACACAAGGCTACACTCATCTTACAGTGACTCATCCAATTATTTACTAGATCTATGGCTTTCTTTCCAATTGTAAACTAATACACTTTGAACTATCTAGGGGTAAATGCCCCCTTTCTATGTGGTGCCAAGTGTTCTTTATCTATCAACATTAGTTGCCAGATGAATTATATTGCAACTATCCTAGTTGGAACATGATATGGGAGAATATGAGGAGGATGTGAACATCCATATACTCTTATCATAGTAAAATTGTTTCCCAAGTAGAAATCACCCCAATTATGATCACCCAACCATTTATCAACATAGTCACATGGCCTCAAAAGTTGCAGTACTTTTGCAAGCAACCTAGTCTTATTTACTCCTAGGCTTAGCATTATTGGGTACACAATCCAATTCTTGAAACCACAAAAGTCACAACCCTTAGAAGTGTAATTCCACTCTCTAATCCAAAATTGAATAAGGATAGGTTGATTGTAGTGGAATCTTTGAGGGTTCAAAATTTTTTCATCCATTATAGGGTAATTGAAATAAAGCAATAAATGCATCAAAATAGAATAGTGCCAAAACTTGGGCTCTTTCTCCTTTTTCTTAATAGCAACAAAACCCTCATGCATCCTATCAATGATATATTGGATGTAGTCATAACTAGTGCTTGTATACAAATCCTGGATGTCTAAGACAATAATCAAAATACCTACATTTATCCTTTCTTCCCCTCCTTCCCTCCCTAGCACTCTACACAATGCATATGAGATGTTTTTCATATAGTGGTTTACATCTTTGTAAAAATAAGGTGCCAAACCTAGTAACAGGGAAATATAATTCCTTGTTTCCTTAGGCATGTGTCTCTTTATGATATTCCTAATTACTCTAGATTGCCTTTCATACCTCTCTTCTTGTTTCTTGAGGTTAATTTCAGTTGACATTTGGTAATAGAGGTTGAATGCTTGCATAAATGAATTTCTACTTAAAGCATGTAACACATTGCCATCATTTCTCTTAATTGTTTTGCTAAGTTCATCATAATTTTTTGCTAGGGATAAAATGAAATTACCATCTACAAACACATCAATAACAAAAAATCTAGCTAGTCCACATGTCCAAGGGTTTGAGATAGGCATAGCTTCATCACAGTTTTTATAGAAGTAATTAAACAGAGAATAACCTGATGTTCCTGGTGTCTTCGTATCTCTAATGTTGGCCAAATCATCAATCAGGATATCAGCATTTGACTTATTATTCTATGTATAACCTAGCAATAACTTAAGGAACTCATATGAATAATTCATTTTTTCCCTTGGCATCATCATCTATATCATCATTCATTCCACTTGAGGAGGCCATAGTTTGTGCTTGACTCATCTTGTTCTGTTTTGTTCTGTTCTCACTTTCTGATACCAATATTGAAACAAATCTATCACAGGAAACCCTTACCTTGGACTAAAATGAACTAAAAATAATTCAAGAGCACTAAAAGTCACACCAATTACCTTGAATTCTGTAGAAAACCTTACTCAATTCACTTTTCAAAAAGACAACTATTCTCTCTTTTTCTCAGACACAAAAAACTTGGCAAATTCTTTGCTTTGAAATTCTGAATGCAAGGTAAGTGAAAATGAGCACGACATCAGCTATTTATGGAAATAATGCTCAAGTTACACAACTCATTATTTAGAAAACCATCATTTCTGCCTTCAATTTTATACATTGTGCCATTAATATTAATTTCTAGCCATAGCCTCTGATCATGATAGGCAATCTAATTCGAATGAGTGAAAAATTCATGAAAATTGTTATTAAATTCAATCAAAGGTTAAAAAATGACGTGATTGGCTCTTTTCAGTAACTTTTCCACCTTGTCATAACTTTTTGGCATTCCTATTAGCTAGTAAATTTTTGAATCGTAGCAAGTGAACATTAGTTTTAACTTTTCTTCACTGTATTCTTTATTTTCCTTATCTGGCAACCTAGAGACCATGCTTTGTCTCCATGTCACTTAAAATTTGTTTTAACTATGATTTCTTTTGGAGATCTGGTGACAACATGTGTTCCTTTTCTTCAGCTTAACCTTAGTCATCTTCTGGCAATCACGTGACTGAAGAAATCCAAGTTGCTAAAAGAAATTCCTAACTCTGAGTTTATCATGCGACATCTGTTCATAATAACTGATAGGTGGGGGGTGAATCAGTGGCCTCAAAAATTTATCCTTTAAACATCAATCCACCAATTAATACCCCTCAGATTATTAAGTCCCTACAAGATGTATGCCTTTGAAATACTTGAAATAAATAACTGTCTGTCGGTTTACCTTGTCTGTCCTTCTTCTCCTTGATAACCGATAAGCAGTAAATTTTATTTACCGATACTCAGTAAATATGCAGAGTATACCAATCAATCCATAAATGAATATGTGAAATGTAAAACAATAAAGTAATAAACCATACACACATAACACAAGGATTTAAATGTGGAAACCCTGTTAAGGGAAAAACCACTGGGACCGGTACCCCAAATTTTCACTCTTCTAAAGTGAGCCCTATTAGGAGCCAACCGTGTTAAAGGTTACAAACACACTGTTAAGTGCGACCTTGTTAGAGGAATTTTATACATAGATTGTCACTAAGTATCTGGCATCTACGCTACCATCCTTGAATTAGCCTCTAGATTGTCATTAGGCTTTATGCTAATCTTACTACCATCCTTGAATCAACCTCCTTCTTAGACTGCCAATAGGCTTTAGGTAAGACCGATGCTACTATCATGAATCAATATTTTTGGTAATCTGTTAAGATATACCTCAATTATAGAAGATGGTTAAGTCCTGCTCTGTTAAGAGACTTAATGCTTCAATGGTTAAACTGAAACACAATGACCTATTTCTAATGCAACTTGATTTACAGATATTTAGATCTATTTAAATACAACACCTCTCTGATCAATGTATCAATTTAGTTCCTTTGTACTTCACACTTTCTTCTCTGTGATGTTGTGCTTCATTGTTCGTCGGTGTCTACAGAATTCTTTAGCTCTCCCTTAGCTTGATTGATCAGGATTGTATGAAGCTTAACCTTCAGCATCTTCTTTCAATTCAGTCCCCCGTGTATCTTGTTGGTACTCCTAAATTTGGAACAATTTTGGAGTAACCATGTTAAATTTTCAGACAAGCAAAGTAAATACCCTTGAAAAATTGTGTAAGAAGGCTCAGTTGGAATGATTGAAAAAGGTGCCCGGATGATTTTCATAAGATAAAAATTTGGAAGAGGATTTAATGCCTTTCATTTGATGTATGCAGTGGGTCCCAGCTCCTGAGTTTCAATTCTGACATGTTTAGGGAGTAGTCATTTTGAGGGGGTCACCTAATTCTGCATTTTGCTAAAGTGTCAATTTGCTGTCCGGAGCCTACTTTACTTCTGAGTATCTTACACCCTGTTGAGTTTCATAGTTCGCCACTTTGGAAATGTTTAGCATGCATATCAAAGAGCTTATGTTTTAAACCTTAGGTCATTCTGAATCCGTTTGATAAGTTTTCTTACTTCCCAAAGTTGGTTGCTCGGAACTGTCTGCATTTTTGTCCTGTCTGGAAATCTGAATAAGCCCAGTTTGACGCATTATAACTTCTGACCAGTTGATCCAATTGAGAAAATTCCTTTTGTACTATGTTCCAGTGGTCACACACCCCATATGTTCCAGTCTGCAGATCTTTACAAAATCAGATGACAAGTTTTCAAGACCCATTCGGATAGTGATTAAATCTGATTTCCTGAGTACTCAAATGCAGAATTGCTAAGTGACCCACTTTGAGCTTTTGAAAGTATATACCCGGGTGAATATTTTGGATAATTAAAGGTTGACCTGCATTATAGACCTAGGAATGAACTCCTTTGAATATTCCCAATCCTTGACCAATCTGGTTGATCACTTTTCTTCGCCGATTTCAAACCCGATTTCTGCATATTTACTGTGTTAAAATCCAGGAAGTGTTAAGGTGCTTTCTTTGCAGATCGGTATCAGTTCAGGAGTTTGTTTTCAAAAAAAGATAACTCAGGGGTCATGTTCCACATATGAAATTCTTTCGGGATCCAGAGGTTGGGTTTCTGAAAGATCTTTTTGATGACCCTATGAATTCATTCTTCAGAGGCAGTTTCTTATGTTTGCAGTGCGGAAAAGAGTTAAGTTTATGAAATGCCCTACTTTGCCAGTGAATAAATTTTGGCCGGTTGATTCTTTTGACGAATTTATTTTTGCATTGCCTTGCAAATCTGACACACTACTTCTAGTTCAGATTTGAGCCCCCTATTAATCCATTTGTCAACCTTTTAAAATCAATTACGACGATTAAAATCATTTTTTGACAATGTGTTTGCAGTGCGGAAAAGAAATGGTCATTTTTGGGAAATGATATCTTTCTGTCTGAGGGATGTTTTCAGGAACAAATCAAGGCATCATGTTCATTGCATATCAATGTACTATCTGACTTCATGGCAAAGTTCCCGAATATGTTTAAGTCATTTTGCAATGGTCGATAAGAAGGGGATTTATGGTAATTCCGCAGTTGTACTTATGTAGTCTTCTAGGAAGCTAAGTTTGCACTGTAATAACTAGTGCCTGAAGATGAGTTTGGTGAAGTCCTTCTGGATGTGTATTCAATGGACATCAATGAATTATTTAGCCAGGTCACGAGGTCTGATTACTTGTTTTCGTGAAATTTTTAAGGGCAGTTGTGGAAGCTAATTGCCTTTTAAAGGTCCGAATTTGAAAAGTTAAACAGCCTTGAGCTCACAATGCCATTTCCAATGCAATAAAGTTTTTTATAGCAAGGGCCATTGTAAGGTTTCAATGCACAGATAAAGAGGCTGATAGCCAGGCATTGTTTATTATAAGCTGCCAAGGCAGACAAGTTGTGCAGATTTTGAAATATAAAGAGCAGTAGATACAAATGGCAAAGGCATAAATGTTCTGCGCAAATCACCAGATGAGTAAGCAGTGCACAAAGACATTTTGAATGCTATGTAATGCTTGAAGTCAGAGGCAAATTGTTTACCAGTTGCTCACACCATGAAAGGAGCAGGGCACACACTATCTTTGAAAGGCATCTTACATATAATGGATTGCAAAATGAGTGGTCTGCGCTGCCAAACAGCAAACACCAAGAGAAGATTGCGTAGACAGGGAGTTTATCCATTATGCTTTTAAACTTTAAATTGATAAATGTATTCTGATCAAAGTCAGCGCAGATTTTGGGGGATTTGTTTAATATGTTTTGCAGATTTTAAAACTAATGAATAAGCCTGCGCAATTAGTTTGGAGGGAGGATATGGTTTTTAATCCATTAAACCCAGATAACATTGCAAATTGCAAGTGCCAGCAGTAGCAAGTATTGGAGGGATGAAAGTTGCAGACTTTAAAATGATAAAGACCAACATTGCATTGTAAAATACTTTTCCAGGCAAGCTGCGATGGTTTTTGGGGAAGACTTTCAAGTTTTTTGAATGCTTTTTCAATGAATTTGCAGATGTAGATCCATTGGAAGTGGCACCCAAAGCATTAAAACACAATAATGTTTTCCATTTGCAAAGAAATAAAGACATTAGTGAGCAGCACTCAGTGAAAAACTCAGAAACATGAAAAACAGGGAGTTTTTGATGGTTTTTTGGAAAAGATTTTGAGTTTTTTGAGAGTTTCCAGGCAGATTTTGTAGATGTATAACCACAGCAAGGGGCATTTTTACCCATGGAAGGCAGCCATGGTCTTCATTTTCACAGATTCGACACCATTGAAGAGCAGTTTTGATGTAAAGCCATAGAAAATGAAGAAACAGTGATTTTGTTTTATCCCACATTCAGTATGCTAAGGACTTTTTTGAGGTTTATATGCAAAAAAACTTACATCTATGGTAAGTAAAAGAGCCCAGAGGCTCTGGGAAAGCTCTTAGGGGCTGGAGGAATGCAGACATAGGCCAAACATAGTGTTTTACCACAAATTTTGAAAATGGCTTAAAAACTGAAGATAAATTGTCCCACATTCATCCGGCCAATGCAGCTTGAAGAGTTTATAAGCAAAAATGAAAACATATGCATTTGAAGATGAAAGAGAAGGCTCTGCACGCGCACGCCCTCATCCGACCACCTCGGTTTCCATGCCCAAAAATGCAGGTAAGTAATTTTTGACGAAAGTCGTGAAGTCACAGAATGTGCCCAGTCGCGAAGTCGCCGGATGTGCCCAGTCATGATGTCGCCGGATCCAGATGGTCGCCCAATCGCCAGAACCCATGGTCGCCTAGTCAAGAGAGAAATTGAAGATAACCGCCAGCCTTCCCAGACTTCGCAACTGACCACTAGCGGTTAGTCGCGCAGTCGCTTGACATCAGTGATAGCTGCCCAGATTCGGCGACTAACCGCTAGCAGTTAGTCGCAAGGTAGCCAGATGCCTGAGGAAGCTGTCGCGACAGGGAGTTAACCGCCGGATGCTAGTCGCCAGGTCACCCAGAAAGGAGGGAAGAGGTTAAAAATGCTCGCGACTTATAATCTAAGCTTGTCGCGTGGTCGCCAGATGCATTTCAATGTTAAAATAAGTTGAGCACAGTTTATTACAGCCAATGAGGGACTGCCACATGGCAGTGGGCCCACATGTGTGGCATAAAAAATTAAATTTAAATATTTATTTTTATATATTTCAACTATATGGAGAAATCAAAAAAATTTATGCACAGTTGCTAGGGGAGACCTGATTTTCAAAAGGGTGTCCAAGGCTCAGATTTGGTCCGAAATATCAAGTATTATATATCGTTGGAATCGGCTCAAGATGAAGAATCCATTTCTATAGATTATTTTTGCACAGCTCTCGGAGGAAAAAAGTAGTATTCAATTTTCTCTTCAGGGGTCATTAATGACAAACAGGGAAGATGTATCCGGGAAGCTATTGTAAATTCAGATTTAATTTCATAATGGATGCAGATAGTGATTTAGTGTTTGCCAGTTAGAAGTGTCAGGATATGTTGCAAAGAATTCAGATTTGTTCTAGATGCATGAATTAAGTTACATATGTGAATCAGAGGGGGAATAAGATTGGATTTCTTTTCAGAAGCCTGATAATATTGACTAAAGGAACAGGCAATGTCTGCAGACATTAAAGAGCATTAATGATAATTTAATGGGTAAATCAGATATTTTCAAAGGGAAATGTGACAGATTTTCAAAGATATCTTGCAGATGAGATCAGATTGAAAACTTTTCAGTGGGAAAAGGAAAGAGATATTTTAAAGACATATCAGATGTTTTCTCAGGCAAGTGGAATTGAAAATTGATTAAATCAGTCAGATATTTTTGAAAAGATGAATGCAGATCAGATTTGAGGAAGGACAGGTGTTTGCCTAGATAGATCTTTAGGGTTTCTCCTTCTTCTTTATGTTTCTTTCTTTTCTCAGTTGTAAGGGTTCCTTTCCTCTGCCCAGAGCAGGTCCCTGTTGGTCTTGTATAAATTTTATTGTAAGTTATACTTTTGTGTCTTTGTATATTTATCAAAGCTTCTTTTCTGGATATGTTGAAGCAGAATACAGTAATAGAATACAGTGTCGTTTTTCCCTCTTTCATATTATCTTGTCTCTTTTCATTCTATTTGTGCTCTAGTGTGTTTCATCTATAAGGCATTTGAAATACACCAGCTATAAGGTAGTTTGTCTAATTATTTATGAGTTCCTTTCAAGGAGAGGACTAAGTTTCATAGATGATTTCATAGAGTAAAACACTGTGATAAGGATTTGATGCAGATGTATGTATATGAGAGGATAGTTTGTAAGGCACTCTATCTCAGCCACATGTAGTTTGTAAGGCACTCTACAGTATCTCTGTTATTTTATCTCT
>MU228213.1:618717-632772 GCA_018584345.1 Thuja plicata
GTATGTGGAGCTCAAAAACGAAGAAGGATATTATCCAATCCTTAGCAATTAGCCTTTCTCTTGTCAAAAGGAGTTTTCATTCAAGTATAATCAGTTTAAGGTTGAGATACAAGAAAAAGTGCTAACATATCTGATTGCTTCCAGAAATGAATTATTCTTGTCTCTTATATAGACATGATATTTCTTAACTCTTGGTTCTTGATTCTTGATTCTTGGCGTGAAAACCAATCTAGCCAAATTGATTTACAACTTTTAATCTTGATTTATCTCGTAGTTATCTTCTTGCCAGCTGTATAAATCATCTTTAAATCACTTACTTAACTGTGGTCAAATAAAAATAAATAAAACAACCAGTTAAGTCTATCCTTAAGCTTTGCCAGCTAGATATTTCATCATTTTCTGATCTCTCTATTCTATTGGTCAATTTTGTAGTTCGTCACCGGTGACAACTGCCAGTTTTGTCGGTGCAACTTTAGTTAGCTTCAGGATCTCCGTCCATTAGGAATCATTTGATCTTTCTCGTCAGGCAACACTGATTTCATCTCATCGGGCATCTTGTGATTCTACTTCATCGAGAAACACTATCTTTTGCTCATCGGGCATCATTGTGATTTTATCTTTGTCTTTATCGATGGTGTGCACTCCATCGGTGTGGTCATTCACTTAGTGAATACTTGACTTTTATGCATTTCTAAAAGCATAACCTCTATTCCATTGATTCTCTAAATTCTTTGGAATTATGTATATGACCGTACAAATGATATCAAGTTGACATCAATGACAAGACAAACTATTAACTTATTTAATGTCTTGCATCATCTTCAACTTAACATTATCAAACATTCAATCAGTTACATGTCATCAATCTCTCCCTTTGGCATTGATGGAAACATACTATATTATCACACTATACTATTTCTAATACAACATGAAATACAATTGTTGAGATTCATCAAATTACCAAATAGTTTGTTTTGAATAAATGATAAAAATGTTTGACTGCCGGTAAGCTCTATGTTAGCTTAGATTTGATTCTTGCAGCTTTCTCTATTTCTTCTTCTTATGTGTTGTGACCTTTGTTGGTGTCAATTTTTTTCTCTCTTCTTCTTTGATGTATCTGTCTTGTATTTGAAACTTTTATACAAATACTCTCCCTATGGATATGATCTCTCCCTTTTTTGAGTAATCTGATAATGAATAGTTTCTGCTGATAATATGGATCCATTCTCTCCCTTTGACATTAATGCCAAATAAATATTTTCACAAATATCTGACATTCTGTAAAACAATTTCTTCTATCCATAATATATTCCTTTAATTTCCCTTATCCATCATCAATATAATAGTTTTCTCTGGTACTCGGTTATGATATATACCTTTCTGTATATAGATGTAGCTTTGAAGTTCAGCTTCTGCTTGCATCAATCATGAATGATATTCTAATAATATATGGCTGATGCAACTTTCAGTCCTTTTACTGACTGATAGACATGGGTTTGACCCCTAGTCTTTTCCTCAGGTACTCAAATGTATCCTTGGGAAATGACTTGGTGAAGATATCAACCAATTATTATTTTGATTGCATATATTCAAGTATGACCTCTTTTTCTTGAACCCGTTCTCTCAAATAATGATACTTGATGGCAATGTGTTTAGTCTTTGCATGCATGACTAGATTTTTGGAAATATTTATTGCACTGGTATTATCACAATAGATAACTATTGGTTCTTTGATCTTCATATGCATACCTTCTAGAAACTATTTGATCCATGCAATATTTAAGAAGTTTGCAGCAGCAACAACATATTCTACTTCTGCAGTAGACTGAGAGATGCATCCTTGCTTCTTGCTAATCCATGTGACAAGTCTGTCACCCATAAAGAATGCTCCTCTAGTTGTTCTCTTCTGGTCATCAAGATTTCCAACCCAATCAGCGTTGACAAACACTTTTAGCTCAAATTTTCCTTCTCTTCTATACCATAAGCCAAATTCCTCAGTATTCTTTAGGTATCTTAGAAGTCTTTTCACAATAGTTATATGTGATTCCCTGGGGTTAGTAGAAAATCAAGCAACAATTCCTACTACATGTGCGATATCTGGTCTTGTGTGTACAACATATATGATTTTCCCTATCATTGATCTGTATGGAGTCTGATTTACCTCTGTTGTCTTGTCTTCTTTTGTTAATTTGCATCTAGTAGCCATCAATGTTCCAATAGGTTTGGAATCTTCCATCTTGAATATTTTTAGAACTTCTATGATGTATTTGGATTATGTACTGAAAATACCTTCACTTTGTTGAATGATCTATAGACCAAAAAAGTACTTGATCTCTCCAAACATAGACATCTCAAATTCTTTGCTCATCTCATTAGCAAACGATTTGCATAGCATATCATTGCCTCCAAATATGATGTCATCAACAAATATTTCAGCAATCAAAGTGTTAGCATTAGTATGTTCTTTCAAATAAAGATTACTATTTTCACTAGTCCTCATGAATCCAATACTTATTAGATAGGAATGAAGTCATTCATACTAGGCTCTAGGAGCTTGTTTCAATCCATACAAGGCTTTGTGAAGTCTACATACTATGTTCCTCTTGTCTGGATCCACAAACCCTTCTGGTTGCTCAATGTATACCTCTTCTTCAAGTATTCCATTTAGGAATGTTGACTTGATGTCCATTTGATATACTTTGAATCCTTTGTATGTAGCATAAGCAAGCAGAATTCTTACTCCTTCTAGCCTAGCAGTGGGTGCAAAGGTTTCTCCATAGTCTATACCTTCCTCTTGTGCATACCCCTTACATATTAGTCTTGCTTTATTCCTTGTGACTTCTCCATTCTCGTTTAGTTTGTTCCTGAATATCCATTTTGTACTGATGACATTCTTTTCATCTGGTCTTGGCACAAGTGACCATGTCTTTTTCTTTACAATCTGTTCAATCTCATCATTCATAGCACTTATCCATTCTTCATTAGCTAGTGCAATATTGATAGATTTTGGTTCAAACTCACAAATTAAGAAATTTGATTTTAAAGACTTACTTCTTGTTCTTGTATCAGCTTTCTTATCTCCTATGATCTAGTCCTCTAGATGGTTCCTTCTTACATATCTTGAAAGTACAGGTATAGCTCTTTGTATATCAACTTGATCTTCATTACCTTGCACATTATCTTGATCATTATCCTGACTGTCGGTAACAACATTCTGACTGTCGGTTACAACATTTTGTTGTTCTAGATTTAAGCACTATTTCTCTGGTAGAGTAATGGGTTCTTCATAGTATACAAACTTGTTGTAGTGTTCTAGTTATTTTGTGCTTTCCAGCTCATTCTTTTCTACAAATTCATCAATCTTCACATTTGCACTTTCAACTATTTTGTTAGAAGCCTTGATTAGACATTTAAAGGCTTTGCTTTTGGTAGAATACCCCAGAAAAATACCTTCATCACTTTTGGCATCAAGCTTTCCATTTCTATCATATTTTTAGACATAGCATTGAATTCTAAATATTTTGAAGTAACTGACATTGGGTGTTTTACCATACCATAGCTCATAAGGAGTCTTCTTTGAGTCCTTCAATTGTACTTTGTTAAGTGCATAAATAGAAGTGCTAACAACTTCTCTCTAGAAGATCTGGGTGACGTCCTTCTCTATCATTAGTGTTCTTGCATAGTCAACTATTGATCTATTCCTTCTCTCAGCAATCCAATTTTGCTGTGGTGTTCTTGGTGCAGAAACCTATCTTTTTATACCATGCTCATTACAGAAATTAGTGAATTCATCTGATATAAATTCTCCTCCTCTATCTGATCTCAAATATTTTAGATCCTTACCACTTTGTTTTTCTACCATATCCTTATACCATTTGAACATCTTGAATGCTTTAGATTTTTCTTTTAAAAACATGACTGTCATCATTCTAGAGTAATCATCAACAAAGAGAATAAAATATCTATCTCCATAATAGCTCCTTGTCCTCATAGGTACACATAAATTAGTATGGACTAATTCTAGAATATCATCAGATGTATGGGTTTTGCTTTTGAAACTAGACTTTGTCATTTTACCTTTTGACAATTCTTGCACATGATGTTGTTTGGATTTGTCATCGTCGATAAGCCTCTTACACTTCTTTTCCTGCTTATTTTCATCATGTTGTCAAAATTCACATGACACAACCTTTTGTGCCATGGCCATATGTCTTTGTTTCTGGTCATCAAGCAAGTGGGGTTAGTATCATTTAGATAGAATAAGTTGCCTTTGGTCTATTCACCGGTACTAATCAGTTTTCCTGATTCATTGAAGATCTTTGCCTTCTTGTTCTCAAATGCTACTCTGTGACCTAAATTATTTAGCTAAGCAACACTCAACATATTATAATTCAATCCTTTCACCTAATAAGCATTTTCACATTTAATAAGGTTATTCAGCATTAGTGTCCTTTACCTTCAATTGGACAAGGTGAATCATTTCCCATTCTTACTGTACCACCTTTATAGTATTCAAAAGTATTAAAATTTTCTTTGTCATCGATCATATGGTGAGTGCAGCCACTATCTATAATCTAGATATCATTTTTACTAAGCTTAGATATGAGTGAATTTTCTTCATACCTTTCATCTTCATCTAAATCATCCTTCACAACTACAAACACTATCTCAATATCATCATCTGGTTGGGTGTCAGTATCTTCATCTTTGCAAGAAGCTAGATAACTAGCCTTCTTGCCTCTGTCCTTTTAATCTCAGGTATCATTTCATTCTGATCATCGATAACCTCTGTAATCTTTGTTATCACCTCTATCACAGTTCTTCTCAAAAGATCTGTTATCACTTTTTTCATCTTTTCTTTTGTTAGGACATCTTGCAGCAAAGTGTCCAATCTCTTTACAATTAAAACATACAAGTGGTAACTTGCCTTTGTATTTACCTTTTCCTCTTAGCATTCTTCTTTCCATGAGTGCTTCAATTTCATCTAGATCTTCTTCTTCACTTTTGCTTTCAATGTCTCTTCTAGATGAGTGTCTCTGACTAGATTTTCTTATTCTCATAGAAGACTTGAATGCAAACTCTAAGCTTGGTAAGACACTATAATCAAAGATATTCATCTCAAATGAAATCAGTCTACCAATCAAGCTATCAAGAGTGATTGTATTATTTTCTACTGCTCTCATTTCTTGAATAGCAGAGACTCTAATAGCATATATAGGCAATAAGATTCTTAGGATTTTACTTACCACTGTCTCCTCTTCAAGTGTACCTCCAACTCCTTGTATAGCATTGACTACTTTTATTCTTGTGTTGTACTGTGTGATTTTTTCACCTTCTTTCATTCTGAGATCATCAAACTTTCCTCTAAGGCTTTCTTCCTTGGCTCTCAGAACATTTGCATCACCTCCATGTACAAGCTTCAACTTGTCCCACATTATCTTTGCATTTTTGCAATCTTTGACATCCTCAAATTCAGCATCAGAGAGTGAGGCTGAAAGCTCTATAACCATGCAATTATGTTCATGCTTTACTCTCAATTTATCTACTGTTAATGGTCCTGTAGGCAACACAAATGCAATATCTAAGTATTGAGTAATATCATTGCCAATACATGATAAGTGAAGCTTTATTCTTCTTTTCCATGAAGCAAAGTTGTCCTTGTTCAACTTGGGCACATCTCATCTATTCATCTTGTGATCTTTACTTAGGTATTGAAACCTTCCTTCTAAGCACACAAGCTCTGCTACCAATTGTTAGTAATAACTAAGAGGGGGGGGTGAATCAGTGGCCTCAAAAATTTATCCTTTAAACTTCAATCCACCAATTAATACACCTCAGATTATTAATTCCCTACAAGATGTATGCCTTTAAAATACTTAAAATAAAAACTGTCTATTGGTTTACCTTGTCTGTCCTTCTTCTCCTTGATAACCGATAAGTAGTAAAACTTATTTACCAATACTCAGTAAATAGGTAGAGTATACCAATCAATCCATAAATGCATATGTGAAATGTAAAATAATAAAGTAATAAACCATATACACATAACACAAGGATTTTAAAGTGGAAACCCTGTTAAGGGAAAAACCACTGGGACCGGTACCCCAAATTTTCACTCTTCTGAAGTGAGCCCTGTTAGGAGCCAACCCTATTAAAGGTTACAAACACACTGTTAAGTGCGACCTTGTTAGAGGATTTTTATACATAGATTGTCACTAAGTATCTGGCATCTATGCTACCATCCTTGAATCAACCTCTAGACTGTCAATAGGCTTTACGCTAATCTTACTACCATCCTTGAATCAGCCTCCTTCTTAGACTGTCAATAAGCTTTAGGTAAGACCGATGCTACTATCATGAATCCATATTTTTGGTAATCTATTAGGATATACCTCAATTATAGAAGATGGTTAAGTCCTGCTCTGTTAAGAGACTTGATGCTTCAATGGTTAAACTGGAACACAATGACATATTTCTAATGCAACTTGAATTGCAGATATTCAGATCTATTTACTTACAATACCTCTCTAATAAATGTATCAATTTAGTTTCTTTGTACTTCACACTTTTTGCTCTGTGATGCTATGCTTCACTGTTCGTCGGTGTCTGCAAAATTCTTTAGCTCTCCCTTAGCTTGATTGATAAGGATTGTATGAAGCTTAACCTTCACCAGTTTCTCTTCAGCATCTTCTTTCAATTCACTCCCTCATGTATCTGATTTCTTACAGAAATGAATTATTCTTGTCTCTTATATAGACATGATATTCCTTAACTCTTGGTTCTTGATTCTTGATTCTTGATTCTTGATTCTTGGCATGAAAAGAAATCCAATCAAATTGATTTATGACTTTAACTCCTAATTTATCTTGTAGTTATCTTCTTGCCAGCTGCATAAATCATCTTTAAATCACTTACTTAACTATGGTCAAATAAAAGAAATAAAACAATCAGTTAAGTGTATGCTTAAGCTCTGCCAGTTAGATATTTTGTCATTTTTTGATCTCTCTATTCTGTCAGTCAATTCTACAGTTCGTCACTGGTGACAACTGCCAGTTCCATTGGTGCAACTTCAATTAGCTTTAGGATCTCCATCCATCTGGCATCATTGGATATTTCTTGTTGGGCAACACTATTTTTAGCTCGTCGGGCATCTTGTGATTCTACTTTGTCGAGCAACACTATCTTCTGCTTGTCAGGCATCACTGTGACTTTATCTCTGTCTTTATCGATGGTGTGCACTCCACCAGTGTGGTCTATCACTTAGTGAATAATTGACTTTTATGCATTGTTGAAAGCATAACCTCTATTCCATTGATTCTCTGAAGTCTTTGGCATTATGTATATGACCATACAGATGATCCAAGTCACTGAAAGAAATTCCTAACTCTGAGTTTATCATGCGACATCCTATCCACCATAGATTTTCTTTTAATCAGACACTTATCGCTAAGTCTCCAAATTATATTAATTCTTTATGAGACTTCACAACTTAATCTTGTCTCGCTTAATCAATAGATGTTTATAAATTAATCATTTTATACTGGATACTTAGCGACTAAGCATATTGTACCTTTAATTTATAAGTTTAATTTAGTCTAGAGACTTGGTGACTATAGTGTAATGTAACATTTATTTCCTTCTATCTCTAAGTCGCTCAATGAAATCACCTTTAACCTTTTTATCTAGAGACTTCCCTACAACCACTAATCTCTTAGCTATCAACATCCAATGGCTACGCTAGGTCTTTGAATCTTGAATAAAAACCCTAATTCACTTGGAGACCTAGCGACAAGAGTATAATATTCCCTTTAGTTTCTTATTCGCCAGATGAAAAATCTCACATTCTGAGACTACACAACTGCATACATTAGTCACTTAGATTTTGGAACACATGTCTCCATATTACTTCTTGTCTCCTAATCACTGAATGAATGTTGACTTGTCAAAACTGATCAGCGACAATGCGACAACTGTAGATCCTCTTTTCATCCTATGGTTGTCTCCAAGTCTCTTAATCTTTTATCTTAACTCACTTTCTATCTTGAGACTTGGCGAATACATAATATTTTAAACTCACCACTTAACTTTGATTTGATCTGGAGACACTGCGACCAAAGGAAATCAGTCACCAAAGATTTTACTAACTACAGGGTTTATCACGAGACTTTTTGACCACAGTTAGATCCTTCATTAGATGGACGATTGTCACTTAATCTCTTAACCATTTTGGAATTTTATTTTTCACTTGGAGACAACACAACAAAGGCATTCAGTTAAGTCTCTAAACATAACAAAATATTCTTATGTCATTCAGAGACTTGGTGATTTGTCTAAAAAAGGCACATGATTTATTTCATAACTTAAGTTTGAAAAAAGTAACTTTAAAACATAACCTTGACTTGGAATTTAGGGCTTATTTCTTTTTTTGAACCTTAAAAAGACTTAAGGGCTTAGGGTTTTACCTATTTTGAACAAGGAGTGACCTAAAACATAGGATTTTGACATTTCACTGGTTTTAAGGCCTAGAAATCATCATTTGTATGGAAATACTTTGACAAGAACAAGCAAATTTCAATATTTAATGGCTCTTATTGACAGGGAATTTCAAAAATTTACTGGCCAGACTACAACCAGAAATACAACCAACATGTCATTAGATTCTGACTGACCATCCTGATCTTGGCTTGGAGTGATTATATTGACTGGGCTCCTAGGTGTTACTCTTGTCTTCGACGTCGAGGATATCCTCTTTATTATCGGAGTTTCTGATGGCTTACTCGATAGGGCGATCTGAGTTAATACCTGTGATAATTCTTATTGGGAATTGGGGCATGTGACCTCAGAATGGCTAGCCCAATATAGTCAGAAATACCCTAGTAGTAGTAGAATATTAGGGTTTGTGTTTTGTCCTAGATGTTGTAAACTAGCTGTTGTGTTGTTGACAAAACTTTGGAAGATGTCAACACCAATATTTAACTCAAGGAGACCTTGGATGGGACTGTGGCATGACTCTTGTCCTTCTTGGATTTGGAACATGAGGATGTCATCCATCTGATAACTACCAAAATCTATCTGGGTGAACAAGAATTCATCTAGGGCATTATACTCAGTGATCATCCTTTTAAATTTAGGTTTCGCATATATATATTTACTTGGTTTTTCAAACCTCTCCATGGTAACCACAGCTAGGTGAAATCCATGGAGAGCCATTCTCTTACTCATTTTGTCCATTCTTGACGTAACAACATCCCATACGTCTTAGGTATGTCTACTCTATGCACATCTATGTGTTCTTGTATCCTGAGATCTGCTACAAGCTAGATATGGACATCCTTGAGCACACCAATCACTTTGATCTCAGTCTTATCTAGTTGTATGACCACTCAGTTTGTTAATTGGGGTGTCATTACCAACTTTTGGTAGATTGATAGGGGCATGATGTTGCAAGAAGCTCTTGAATCAATCAGGCAATTATGTAGGTTCTTTCCAAACATTCATAAACTTAGTAAGAATGGCGGGACCTCCATCCTATCTCTGTACATGGCGGGGAAAGCCTTAGACATGTGTATACTGGACGTAGGTGTCCTCATACTATTGGTTGATGGACCAGGATTTGAATGGTCTAGAGATTTCAAAATTGCCTCCTTCTGGGATGGGAAACCTTGCAGAAATTTGAACATGGATATGTTTGCTTTAGTTAGCTTTAGTTCATCAACTACACTATACTTGTCATTTGACCATGCCACACCTCTCTAGCTAGTGTATGTGCTTGATGAAGGGGGTGTGGGAGTATTAGGACCTTTAGGAGGCACAAGGTTATTACTGGCCCAGGGATCTGGTGGGGTTGGTTGTTTTGCTGGAGGTATGTCATCTGTAAGAGGTTCCTTTCTCCTCTGAAGGTTGTACAAGTTTCATTCATCATTTTGGAAGGCATGTACTTCAGAGTACTCAGGTTCATTTTATCTTTGAAAGGGGGAAATGAACTCCTCTTCTCCAGCAAGGAATTTGGGCCTTCCCCTTTTCTAGACTCATAGGAGTTGAACATCATGGCATTAAATTACATCGGGGGCTCCTCTAGATTCTGGATGTAGTGATCATGGGAGTTGTTTCCATACCCATCATTGCCTTGGCGGGGATTTGGAGTCCCAAAAAAATTAGCCTCTGATGCATCATAGGTGTTGGCCTTGTCTGTCGGGATGCTACTATTATTGGTTCTGGTGTTCCATGGCCTATTTGGCCTTTGCTGCCCAATTTTTTTCTCCTGCATGTTTTTGTTGTTGTACGTCTTGAAATTATCCCTTGGATTGTGAGGATACATACTTGGACCAGCAGGTGTTCATTGTCATCCACCTTGGTTCTAGGATAGATATAACTTCATTTAGGTGAGCTCATTGGTGAGTTCTGATAAGGTCTTCTTCATGGTGTCAAGCTTAGAGGCCATGAGAGTATCAGTATCTACTTGGGGAATGGTTCTCTGCTCTACAAATGTTTTTTTATGAGACAGTTTTATCATTAAGCCCAAAGATGATCTCTCCCATGCATTCATCACAACAAGGTAATAAAACAACAAACTCCAACTAAAGAAACACGAATTTGAAACACAATAAACAAGAGGCTCTCTAAAAATAATGAATCATGCAAGCATACATTCAATAATTTCTCATAGGTATCAGCAATTCACACACCACGAATGAAGCACCAAATGTATATCTTTATTGTATTATGAATCCACTTTTTACATTTATTTTTTTATTATAATATATAGAGCTTCTAACCAAATACTCTGAATTCCTGAAATTAGGGCATCAGAGAGTCCAAATTAAAGAATATAAGTTAAACTAAAACTTTGTTGAAAGGAAACTACTATTAACTGATACTAGATAAATTGCATGTATTCTTTAATCCATTTAAAATCAGTTTTTCCATGCAAGGAGGGTCAAACTCACCAAGCAGAGAAAAATAAAATAAGGTGGGTTTCTTCTGAGAACTTGGAGTCTTCTTCCTTATTCTTGGAGTCTTTATTGGAATCTTCATCTGGAAGCTTTTCTGGCAGTAGAGACTGATAGGGGACCCTTATTCCCAATAAAATTCACTCAAGTTAACCATCAATATAATCTAGAGTTCAACTGGTGTGCAAAAATATGACCTCGCTGGAAACACCCTAATTTTTAGATCCCGACCTCTACTCTGAAATGTTTAGTGGCCCAAAAATTTTAAGTGTTTTAAACACAATTCAGAAGAGTCTGAGGTTTTTGACTTGTTAGAGGCTGAAAGGCCAAAATATTTGGGAGGCCAAAAAGGCCAAAAAAATAGAAGGTTGAAAGGCTGAAAAATTGGAGGTCCAAAGGGTGAAAAAACTAGAAGGCCAAAAGGCCGCAAGGCCGAACTTGCCTTGGTAGAAAATGGCCAAGTGTAGAAACTATCCTGCTAACTTACCGAGTGGAATTTGTGATTGAAGTCAAGAAAGACCTCTAGATGGGCTACTCTGAGCCTATGCACTATCTTCTGGAGCTCTTCATAGTTGATCTCTTTCCTCTTCACCTTGGTGACCTTTCGTTCTTTCTTTTCTCTAAAGATAGTCAATTTAGAAGCGAAGAACTTGATCTCTTCTTCGTGCTTAGGCATTCTCTCCATTTCTTCTTTCAGAGAAAACATCTTGTGTAAGGCCTCTTTGGTGCTAACACCCGCTAGAATATCCTTGAATTGTTGAACCAATTCCTTTGATGGTCATAGGGTAAGTTTATCTTGGTCCCTATACAAGTTGAGGCCAATCCTTGTAAAGAAGACATACATCTCTTTTATCTACTGTAATACCCACCTCTTAGTTTGCTTTTAAATTTTGGATGCCGAACTCTTTTAGGCCTTTTCATGTATGTGTGGTTTTATTTAGATGATTTAGATGATATTATGTATTACATTTTAGTATGTTATTGATCCATTGTTAGTATGTTATATCTTTTGTGTATATGAGATTTAGGGTTATTTAATGATGCTTATATATATGTTACGATTTCATATCGATTATGGTTTTTTGACAATACTGACCCTAGATTCATATGCACTTGGATCATTATATGTTTTGCGTTACTGTTTGATGTTCTTGGTATGGTATGGGACATAGTCATAGTTACTTGCTTCTGTGAGATCCACACGATAACCTAGTCTCAACCATTGTTTTCCATATTATATATATGCATATATGTTCATCTTTGTGATAATAGGTTTGCAAGTACTGGGCTATGTCTTCGTACTGGGCTACGTCTTCCCTGAATTGGCAGGAGTAAGTGTGCCCTATCACATTAATATCCATGGTAAGAGAGGGGAGATAGTTTTCAGGTCCAAATAATATCCTAAACCTAATTGTCCTAGTTAGTGGACAAGTGTCTATTGGACTACCCTTACCAAATTCGTATAGTTGATAGGAATTCATGTATCCCTTTCCTAGTTCATGTTTGATTTTGCTTGCTTTCAGTTTTAGGTGCTTGATTTGATTATTTGAGTGTTATATCATGTTATTTATTTAATTGAATATTATTGCAATTAAATTATTAAATATAGGGTATTTAATTAATTAAAAATTAAATTAAATACCTATGTTTAATTGAAAGTTTAATTAAAGTGCAATTATTGAATATTAGTATTTAATTGAATATTTAATTGAAAATTAGAGTAAATATGCTTTTATGCCTTATTAAATAATTAAATATTAAGGTGCATAGATTATGGTGCTTTAAATATTTAAGTTATTTAAATTAATATTTTATTAATTACATGTGCAAGATTTGGTTGAAAAAGTATTTTCAAACTCAAGAGATCTCAACTTGATTTTAGGAGTCAAAGTTGAGTTATGCAAGTAATTAGATATTTTAATTAATTAATTGTTATTTTCTTTCAATTTTCGGTAAAGTCCTTTTAGGAGTTAACTGAATGTGTTGTCATGAGGGTTTGCTTGATTAGGGGAAATGGATCCTCATTAGGGGGATTCTTCTCTCATTTGAAAATAACAGGTTTTGGGAGCATTTTTTGAAGCTTTGGTGTGTGCTTAGTTTTGGAGCATAATTTTGGAATTCTCCTTGCTTGGATTTTGCATTGTGTATTCTTCAACAGTTATTGAGGTAGGGTCTTGTTCATGTTAATTCTGGTTTTCAAATCCCTATCTTCTATGCATCCGAAAAGCTAGGATCCTTTATTTGGTCATTCCTTGCTTGATTATTTTGTGTATTTGAGGGTTTCAATTGGAAAATATGCTTTTAGATCAATTTTGTGTTTCAATTCAAGCTTGCATGTCAGATCTGTGCTTGTGGGCATAAAGAGGTTTCATTTTATAGCATTAAATGTAAAAGGGTATTAGGGTTTCTAGTTTGAAATTATTATTGAAATATGTGTTTATGGAAACTTAGATCCCTGATTTTTAAAGGGAAATATATATTAATATAGTACAGAAATGTTGTCAAAAATTTGTTGGAAAATACCCACTATAAATCCTAGAAAATAATAAATGTATTTGTTCTATAGTTCTAACTATAGTAGACGAAAAATTAATGCTTGGAAGTTAATCCCCTTAAAAGAAAAATCAATTCCTTATAAAAAAAAATTAATTGTTTTCAAAACTTTAACCTCTCTGGAAAAAAATATACAGTGGTGGAAAATATTGACCAGTCACTTTTAAAATGAGGTAAAAGACAAAAGAAAAATCCACTTGTATGGATTTAATTCCATTTTTGGAATTATTATTATTATATATATATATATATATATATATATATATATATATATAAAACTAGGTTTTAAAAGAAACCGCAGTAGTTTTTTATTAAAAAAAATTCTATTAAAAAAAAAGAATTTATAAAGAAAATTAATTAAAATTTTGGCAGAGGAGGCGGGGGACACCAACTTCCCCCCTCCCCATGCTCACGACATTGGAGCCAGCTCAGCAGCCGAGACTACCGGTGCGACAGTCAAGGACTACCGGCATGGCAGCTGCCCACCGGTCATGCTCCTCCCCTTTTAAGGGAGGCCGGCGCGATAGGTGAGGTAGGGTGGGGGCCATGTGGA
>MU228213.1:632822-663175 GCA_018584345.1 Thuja plicata
TATATATATATATATATATATATATATATATATATATATATATATATAATATGATTAGTTTTATCTTAAAATTGGGAAATATATGTAAAAAGGGGATTGTGTTTTTTTTATTAAAAAATATAATTAATATTATTATTAATTTGTTAATCAAGGAGGATTTATTCTTTCGATTTTATTTTATTAAATTGCTCATTATTAGTTAGAGATCTCTATGGTGATAGCTAGTTAATAATAGAAGTATTATTAGATGACTTTTATCAATGCTATATTACACCTAGGAGTTTTATAATTTTGTAATTATAACTGAAGATTGGTAATTATTTCTTAGATGTATTTATAAATTGTTTTTATAAATAGATCTATAAGAGATGTTAATGTGTTATCAATATGGAATATTTAATTATTTCTAGATAGTAATTTTAGTGAGTAAATGAATTTACATGATTGAGAATCATAAATTTGTTTATTCGTACGTTAACATTATATTTGATTTTATGCATTCTGAATATGAAGTTATTATTTCATGACGTGTCTCGAGTGCGTGATTAAATAAATTCGTGTATTCTTTTATGTAGTCATGTTTCGAGTGTCTATTGGGCTAGATGACCCTTAGGACTTAAATCCAGAGGTTTGGGATTGTAATTTTACATGGTATCCATTGTGATGTTAATTTGTAATTTATGTTACTAGGTAAACGCATTGGCAAGTTACTTAATAAGTAAAAATATGATACATTAAAAGGGTTTAAAATGAACTAATAAGATGTCTGAGTCTCTACCCATGCCTTGAGTGTTGTCGCATGATAGGATGGGAGTTGGGATCCTTGTCTTTGCGAAAGGATCACTGAGCCACATAGTGTCACTTGGAGGCCTGAGTCAAGAGGTACTACTAGGGTTACCTTCAAGGTTGGGCTTATGTGATGACACTTCCCTATATATAGCTTAGGTTATCCTACGTGTGTCAGTTACCTCTGGTGTTGTTTAGTGTTCCTTTTTATGGTTTAGATTGCTTCTAGTATCTTCCTTTACATTGGAGTATGAGGTCATTTGTACCTTGTTTGCATTCTTGTTGTATACCCCCATGTGATGGGCATGTTACTATCTCCTCAACATAGCGGGAGTGGACCTTTGGTTTCACATGGTTAGGTGGTAGTGATTCTTATTACCATTGAGATTCCGACGGATTCTTCATCATGCTTGGATGTTCCTTATTGCAGTTTCATCTTCCTAGTCTTTTGCAGACTTGATCACTTACTTGAGATGTGTTTTGTACCATATGTATATATTGGTTATCATCCCTTGGAGGATGCATTGTATCATTCATTATGTATTATTACATACCCCGTGACTTGTGTAGTGGATGTTGATTAGGTAGTATACCTTTGGTATCATATGTGTATGTAATAATTTATTATGGGATGTATGTAATTGGTTTCAGATTATGTAACCTTTATGTCAGTTCATTATATTTGTTATTCGTAGATTATTACACTTAAGTAATTCTATGTCAAGGAACCCTCTATAAATTTTATCTATGTATGAGTTGTATTTCATATATGTCATGTACTTCATTGTGTTTCTTCCACATTGTTATCAATATTGTTTGTAAAAATTTAAGAAAAAAACTATTCCGTAAACTTAGTGTCATGTTTTAGGTTAAGTTCTCTTGGGTTCCCTGGCGGGGCATTACATCCACTCTACAACTTCCTCGCGCTTTCTTGCTATGGAGGAAAAATATTTCTTGTAGACATTGATTGTCTTAGATATTTTCTTGATCCATGCCTTGAAGTTTTCCAGTTCCTCTCCCTCATATATTTTGACTAGAATCTAGAAATGTTGTTTTTGGATCATTTCCAAGTCTCGAAAGGCTGCTTTCCATTTACTTATTTCATAATCTAGACCACCCTCATTCTCTAATAGATCAATCAATAGATCAGCCTCAACCAAGATATTTTTGTATGGCCTGAATACCAGCCTGATGGCTTTCTCTCCAAATTGCTCAAAATCATTCCTCCAATTTGCACTTGCTTGGATGAAGGAAGGGGTTAATTCTGCTGGCAAATTTGGTGTAGCCCTTTTGTCTAGCATGGCCTATAATGAAGCCTCTAGGAATTTTGGGTCAATGGAACCTACCATCTTGTGAATGTACCTTTTGAAGGCCTCGTTCTTCTCCGTCAATGATTTTATGGTTTCTTCAACTATACTCATGAACCCTAGAGCGTGCTTGAGCCCTAAGAATGCCAGTATCTTGCTCCCTTCTCTAGTGGGTTCACCCAAGTATACCTCCTTGAATGTGTAGTCTTCCAATGTGGTTGAGGTTTGAGAAATTCTCATGAGAGGGATTGCTATCTATGC
Source organism: Thuja plicata (assembly GCA_018584345.1). NCBI lineage: Eukaryota > Viridiplantae > Streptophyta > Pinopsida > Cupressales > Cupressaceae > Thuja > Thuja plicata. The sequence continues at coordinate 635,177 of MU228213.1, forward strand.
CTTTTAGTATCCTCTAGTGTCTTGCATGACATAAGAGATTTTCCTTGCGGGCACACTAATTTCTATTTGTTGGAAGGCTTTCCCTATAGATGTCATTCTAATTTCTTCCCTTTCTACCTCATCACTATAATTCATTCTCTTAAGCTAGATTTCTTTGGTAAACCAAGTAGGTTTACCTTATGCATTCATTGGCTCATATGGGGCAACATGGAGGATAGGCACTAAGTTTTGAGATCATGAGGTTACTCCTCCCTTTGCCTCTTTCTCTTGTGCCTTTCCTTTTTCATATCTTCCTACATCCATCCCTTCTCCTTGTATTTCCTCTTCTCCCTCTTCTTCTTCTGCCTTGTCTTCTTCTGTTGTTCTACCTTCCTCTTCTTTGTCTTGGCCTTCATCCTCTGCTGAATTGATCAGTGTTTCTGAATTAAGATTGGTCATGGCCTCCAGTGGGGTTTTGAAGGGTGATACCTCTTCTGTACTTACTGCCCTCTGGGGGGTCAAGTTGGAGCAAGGAAAAGGGAATGATGGAGGTGGAGTAGGTGTTGGAGTTGGGATTAGGATGGGAGATGGGAAAGTAGAAGTAGAAAGGGGTGGAGTTGGTGTTAGAGCTGGGAGAAAATTTGGTGGAGTAGGAATCATATGTGACTGAGAAGTTGGTGGAGTAGGGTTGTGAGGTGGTGGAGTAGAAACTAAACTCTCTTCTACTACCTTATTTATCGCTATGTTCTGTGCTACCCCCGCATCTTGGGTCTCAAGCCCTTGGGCTGGACTGGAGCTTATCTCTATAGCAGACACATTCACTGAGGAATAAGTGAACTAGGCCAGAGGTGGAGTGAGGGTCACTTGGGGTTGAAAGAGGGATAGGGCTCTCGTATCATATCCTGGTGTATCTTGCGCTTGATCTGAAAAGCCTTCTAGACCCTCAAAATTAGATATTTCAAAATCGTCTAACCCTAAGGAATCCATAGGATTATCCTTTTCTTTTGGGTCCTCTTGATGTTTCCTGGTAGTTTCTTTCTCTTTCCTTCTTTGTGACCTAGTACTTCTTACTAATTGTGCCTCTTCTTCCTTTTCTTCTCCTTCAGGATCTTCCTACATGGTTTCCAGTTGTGGAGAGACTAAAGTTCTTTTCCTCTTATACATCTTCTTCCCCTTTTCAGTGTTTGGAGGATAATGGCCAGAGGTGGATGGACCTTCCCTTGATGGAGCCTACAATACCTCTACTAGAGGATCTATGTGCCCTATCATCCTTGTCTTCTTATGTCTTTGATTAGAACCATATTCCACTAGTCGCTCATGAATGTATACCATCCCTGGATTTTGAGGTGGTGCCTTTTTATACTTGCGGATGGTAGATTTATCCCCTCACTGCTTATCTACTTTCTTGGATGACTCCATCAATTTTCTAATAGGTATCAGGCTCATTTTTTAGGGCCTCTTAATCCATTTCTCTGTTGTTGTCAACACTTTCCTTTCTTGTAAATCAATATCATCATTTTCATCCTTATCAATCTCCACATTTAGGATGGGCCTGTCCTATATCTTTTCGTCTGTATAAATGGCTTCTAGAACCTTGTCTGAATCATACTCCCAAACCTTTTGGGGAATTGGAGTCTTCAAGACTTCCTTTTCTAGGGTAAGAGGCATTCTACAATAATCCTTTATTCTGACCTCATGGTCATCTATAAAGTTCATCCAGTGATATTCTAAGCTTGGTTCATGAATGTAGAACTTGCCAATAATATGGTTGTATGTGCCTATAGGGTCGAAGTGAGCTCGCACTGTCTTGTAAAGCTATAGAGGGAAGTCATCCCATGAGAAGGAAAATGATTTGTAGACCTTCATATCTTTTAGGGTATATGGGCCCAGTGAGATGGGAAAATCCTAAAAATGCTTCTTCTTATGCTTTATATGCTTGTAAGCATCCACAAGCTGCCTGGCCATCTCCAAGATGATTATCCAGTCAGACAGATACCTGGGTAGCATCTTCAGTTTTATAGTTGATCCTTCTAACTGGGTGTAAGTAAATGTTTTAAATTGTATGTAATAGGCCCCGATGGCCCTTATCTTTATAGATGCCTCCTCTCACATCGTTTTTGCAAAGTCACTCTCCATGGATCAGATGACTGCAAATATGAAAGCATCATTGACTATTTGGTAATCAGGGAAATCTTCTAGTTTATTTTCACTCTTCATTTGCTGAGGTTACACAATGTGGGGCCAAGTATTTGGGTCATTTATGCTTCCCCTTTTGGTAAGACTTGGGTAGTATTCTTGTGCTGCCAATAGGTATACTATATATGTTCTCATGTAGAACATGGGGTTGTGTTTTACTGCCACCAATTGCTCATCTAGTCTATCATTGATGATGGAATCCCACTCAAACCTTTCTTTACGGCCCCTGATCCTTACAATCAATAAGATCATTGAGGGTTCAAGTTGGATGGATTGAGGAAGTCCATAAACTCAGCTTATCAATGTTATAGCTGCATGGATATCATCTTTTAAGTATCCTCTTCGGAGGTCTATCTTATCCAACCTATTCTTTGGGATAGGTTTCTTGAGGTAGTCATTGTTTACAATTTTACAGGCTTCCTTCTCTTTTTTGTTGAACCACTAGAGCCCCTTTCCAATGTAGAAGTTGTAGAACTCGTCGATGCCTTTATGGTGGTGGAAGACCTCCTCTATGACATTTGGCCTTATGTCTAGTACTACATGCCACTCCATGTTTCAGACTACTCTCTCATCTGAGTTATAATGGTTGGCCAAGGTTATGATTATCTCTGATGATGAGACAGTTATAGGGTGGGCTGCTGTGTTCACCAGGCTAGATAGGACTAGTGCAATGTAGTCCTTGGATCTCCCTATTGGTTGGGAGCATTGCATCAGGAACAGATCCCAGTATACATTCTCAATGCTAGTATTGTTGATTTCCACATGTTTTTTCTCGACCTTTGAAGCTGGGAGATTCCCCTTCTATTGGTACTTCATTGGAAATGTTGTCTTTTATTTAGGCATGCCTACAAGTAGAATGCAAGTATCAGTATGTTATTGAGGAAAAAACTAAATGAAAGTTGATTAATATAAGAAGACAGAGGTAAACAGCTCTTTAAGTAGCCAAAAATGCCTCTTTCGCATTTTTGGCCATTTCAGGGTTTCGGCTGCTAAAAACTAGTTCAGAGTCCAAAAAGGCCCAAAGTGTGAAAGAGGCAATTGTTGATGAACAAACTTTGTCGATCCTTTGGCATGAGAAAGCCCAAAAGTTTCTACGCACACTGAAAGTCCAAAATGGCTGAACTCTAAAAGTCCAAAATCCAATGCTTTCGGTGATTCAGAATTGTTGGAATTTTAGACCTTTCTGACCTCCAAAAGGCCAAAAAGGCCAAATCTCTAAAAGGTACTTGGGTGACAGACTAAAAAAAAGGTTTTTGGCCTTTTGAGGGACAAAAACCTGTGGCAAGGTCCATGACTAGAAAACCACAAAACCCTAACCTAAAATGGGAAAGACTCGACTCAACTCAATAAGGAAGGACTCCATGTTGAGTTTGAAGGCATCCACAAGGCCCTAGGAGATGCCGAGGTGTGGAAGCGAGCACAAAGTGGGCTGGAAAAGCACCAGGTGCAAAGAAACCATAACCTAAAAAATGGGAAGAGGAAAGAAAAAGTGAAGCATGAGGTAGGAACCTACCTTGACTAAGCATGGAGCGGAAGAGGATGACATGACGAAGCTCAAAGGCAAGGTGTGATCGATCACAAGGGGCGAGGGAAAAATCTCCAAAGTCACGAGCTCTAGAAATGTCTAGGATGAAAAGAAAACAAAGCGAATGAATGCGGGCACTTTTGAGAATTTATAACCTGTGGGTGGAGTCGGTATTTTCAGCCCTTTTGGCCTCTAAAATGCCAAAAATTTAGAGGTAAAAACCTTCCTCCTTTCGGTGTTTTTAGAGGCCAAAACACTAAAAGTTTGGGTTTTTTGGCCTTTCATCCATCTCAGTGTTTCAGTGACTTGGGTCCTCTGAAAGGTTGAAAGGGATGAAAGGATGAAAAAAATGTCTCCTCTCTATGTTAATTAACTGACAACCCTTCAATGGGACTAACCTGCTAGGGACCGAGAAAGGGGTAGACGCGAGGAGACCAAAAGGACAAAAAAATGGGGGTCCCCATAGTCAGAGGACCAAAAATGGGGTGTGTTTTGTGGACCCACAATATTACTGAAAAGCAGTAAGTCATAATAGGTACACCCACCTAATTTTGTTGAGCTCTAAGTGAAGGAGGATATAATCCTCGTTAGTTAGACTTGTCCTTGGTTTAATCAAGAGTTGGGAATCATAGAGTTAAGTATTGATTCTTCATTAAGGTTCTACAAGAAAAATCTCTAACAAAAGGGTGACTCTACTAGGGAGAATTGGATTTTAGCAATAGGGTTTTAAATTTCATAGTGACAAATTTTCTATTGTTCCATTTCTTGATCACTTGTGAAATTTTTTCCTATAGTTGTTTTGGGTGGTGACTCTATACTCTGTGCATTGCAGTTGTTGGTAAAGCATATTGAAATTTTGAAAGTTCTTGTCATATTTACAATGTCGACAGATAAATAATAGGTCTTAATATAGGATTAATCCTGAGATTAATATAGGAGAAGATCTCCATACACCTAGTAGAATGCAATGGTCTAAAAGAGGTGGGCCTTACCATAGTTCCCCAAAGAGATTGAGAGGAAGAATCCTGACTCCTATTCCTTAGAAAGTTTCATCATCCTCTGAGAGTTTTGATCCTCTTAGGTTAGTTGTCCCCAAGGTAGCTAATATATATTTTGATCCCCTAAGAGATGAATAAAATAATAACATAAGTTTTTTCCTTCCCAAGAAAATCAGGACCAATAAGGAGAGACTTTTGTTGCTGAAACTACATCATAGGACTCTAATATGCTGCGAGATGAAGTGATGGCCTTAAGGGAAAAGGACCATGAGAAGTTATTAGAAATAGAAAATGGAAGAAAGAGTTGTGAGTAGGAGATCTATGAGCTATTAATGGAAAGACAAGAAATCTTAAGGAAAACAAAAAATAATGAGCTAAAGTCTAAGAGTTTGAATGAAGAGTTGAAAGGTATGAATAGAGACTTGTTCGGTGATGTTGGAGCCTTGAAGAAATAAGGTGAAAATAATAAATCAAATTCTAAGATCATTTAATTTGAAGGAGAGGGACCTGTTTTGAGGCAATTGCATCCATATGAGATTGAGAAAAATGCAAAGCTCAAGAAGATTGACAAAGATGCATCTAATAAGGGTAAGAAAAAATTGGTTGGTATAAGTATAAATGAACACAAGATAATTAAATTTACCCCTACTAGTATGTCTCAAGTTGACATGGAACTGGAACTGGCTAGAAAATCCATGCAAAATTTATCTAAGAAGCTAGAAAAAATTGAGTTAGAAGCTACTGTAGCTGAAATGAAAAGAAAAATCCTTTTCCTTCATGCTACTACAAATACTACTGCTAGTAGCTCAATGCCAGTTGCCACTGGGACATTATCACAAAACCACTAGGGGAATTATCACAAAAAAAATGAGGTAGTTCAAAGCCAAGTTTTCAAGCTTTTGGTTCTAAAAAAGGTGCCCCTCAACCTACCCAAAATAAAGGAGGTGCAATAGGCACAAGTAAAAATAATACACTTGGAAATTTTTCAGAGAAGACCTATCCATCTGGATAGATATTGTCCTGAGTTATTTAATGGCATTCCTTGTCATCCAAATATGATCCCAAATTAGGTAAGAGACAAAATCCCTAGGTTCACTGGTAATAATGTCATAACTTGTGAATAACATTTAATAGCTTTCACTGACAAGATTACTAATTTTGAGATTGAGCATGAAGATGTGATAATGAAGCTTTTTGTCCAATCTATGATAGAAGATGCTAGAGACTGGTTTAGAAATTTTTCTGAGGGTAGTATAGCATCTTGGGATAAATTTGTAAGATATTTTAGGGATCAATACCATGAACATGTCAATTCAGGTTACATGTTGAATGAATTTAATAATATCAAGAAATTTCCTAATGAAAGCATGGTTGATTTCAACAATAGGTTTCAAAAGGCAATGAATAAGTTATTTTAGGTCTTAAGACTAGATGAGCAAGTGTGGTTAACCACATACTTCAATTCTACTGATGGAATGATGTCCTATCTTCTTAGGGATAAGAACCCATGTACCCTGAGAGATGCTTACAAGATAGCCATTAATATTGAGAGCATCATACAAGCCTCACGAAAGATGGGGAAGAGAGAGGATGGTAAATTGTGGAAGGAGACAAGGGGACATATAAGAAAATCTGTCAAAGAGGATGATAGGGTGGATAAGTTGATGAGTGTAGTGAAGGATATTACTACCAAAATAGACAAAAATGACAAAGGTTTTCATAAAAAAAAATATAATACGAGAGGTATGATAGACAACCAAATTTGAGGGACATGCCATATAGAAAAAATTTGAAAGATGGAAAGCCTATCCCTGAGAATCAAGAGACACATAAGACAAAGGAAACCCCTGATCCTCTGAAAAGAAATAGTACAAACAATGTGAAGAACACACCTTGGTGTGCTGCTTGTAATATGCCCCACTCTTCTTACTAATGTGTTGTAGCTCAGGGTTTAGATGATCAAACGGGGGAGGGAAATGAACAGGCATGTTCACGAAAAGAAGACCCTATTGTCAATATTTTTAATATAAGAAGACCTTATCCATGGTCTCTAGAAGACAATGAACCTCTTGAAGATGTAAGTAGTAGAGGAAGATAATACCAAGAGTACCATAAATAAGTTGTTTTTGATTTAGTTAATGAAGCTGGTATTTTTCTGCAAAGAACTATTAATCTTGTGGGTGATGATAAAGAGCTTCCCAATTTCAGACTTCCAAGTGATGAATAAAAGAGATCCTTGACTATAGCAGAAATAAAAAAGACTAGAAGTGCCTATAATTTGAGAAACAAAAGGGTGGAACCTGGTCAAGGAAAAATTGCTTATGTATTCATCAAAGAAGATGCCCTAGAGGTTGTTGTTGAATTTCCTATCAAGGATAGAAAGGAGAAGAAAGTTTCAAAACAAGGAGAATCCTCTTCTGCCCAAAAGGAGAAGCAGGAAGTGAAAATAAAAGAACCAATTGCTACTAACAAAGCCAGAAAAGGTAAAAGAATAAATAATGTATTTTTTGAATTGCTTGCATTTGACATGAAGCATGCTCATACACAAATGAAAGTACCAGTTCGACTATGGAAATGTTGAAGATGAAAGAGCACAACAAAGCTGCAATGTCAATTTTCAAAGGGATTGAAGATATCCTTATTGCAAATAAGAAGGAAAATAAGAAGAAGTAAGTTGCCTTTGAGCTACATACCCCTATATTATATGTGGGTAATATGAATACCCAAGAGTCATCTGAAGTGGATCCATTCTATGTTACTTTGTTGATAAATAACAAGCTTGTAAAAAATTGCATGATTGTTTTTGGTGCTACTGCCAATGTCATGTCATGTGAAGCAATGAAGGAATTAGCAATGAGTGTGGATACTTGCTATGGGAGATGTTATGCCATGGAAAATAGAGGAGTCCCTATAGTAGGAACTTTGAAGGGAGTTGAGGTAAAGATAGTTGTATTTCCTGAAGCCACATACAAGATAGATGTGGTTGTTGTGGATACTCAACCCCTTTATGGAATATTGTTGTCAAGACAATGAGTTGGATCAGTATGGGGCCGTGTACAATTGGATCTATCTTATGCAATAATTCTAGTAGATGGGAGTAAATTGAAATTGTATAGGGAGCCACGAGAACCAGCCACTATAGAGAAGGTGCCAAGAGACATACTTAATTGTTGTGTAGAGGTGGACATGGAGGACTTTAGAGCGGAGAAGATCTTGCAAGAATATAGAAACATTGATCCACTAGTGGAGGAATTGTCCACACAACAAAATGGCCTGTGGAAAATGTAGTTTTATGGAACTTGTTCCAAGGAAGGATCAATTTCTAGAGTACTATTCATTTCTCCATCAGGTACCACTTTCAAGTATTCCTTCTTATTATCATTTCTATCTACAAAATAATATTGCTGAGTATGAAGCCCTATGCTCAAGGTTAAACATTGCATCTAGGCATGGTATTAAATGCCTAAAGGTTTTTGGGACTCTTAATTGGGTTTAGCCTAGGTAAATCCATATAAACATGCATTATGGGATCAAATAGAACTAGTTGATGCTTTCAACATTAATTGGGTAGAAAGATCAAAAAATATTATAGCTCATTTCTTGGCCAATGTTGCTTTGAAAAGTGATGATTCAACTTTGAGTGGAGTATCTATTGTAGAGGTCAAGAATAGACCAATGGTGCTAGATAATGTTTATAATTGGAAATTTTTTTAGGATGACCAAGATATCCTTAGGTTTATCCAATGTCTTCACCATTTCGAAGGTCAATATGTAGATTGTAATTCCTTGGTTGAAGTTGTTGATGGAAAAGACATGGTCTTTGGAAATGAGGTGGTTCAGTTGAGTTCAAATCAGATACCCAAGGGGTTAGTGGAACTAGAGGCATTTTCAATTGGTTAAGATAACTTTATGTCTAAAAAGAGAAATGCCAAATTGGAGGACCTTGAAGAGGTGAACCTGGGATCAGAGGTAACACCTCAGAATGTATACGTTGGAAAAAAATTTAGATCCCCATGTTAGGACAAATATAATATAGTTATTAAGAAAACATAAGCATGTGTTTGCATGGTCCTATGAGGATTTAAGGGCTTACATGGAGACCTATTTCAGTATGAGATCCCATTGAAACTAGAGATTAAACCATTTAGACAAAATAAGAGGACTATTAATCCATTATTGGCCCCCAAAATGCAACAAGAACTGATGAGGTTGACAGAAGCAAGGATTATCCAGCCTATAAGACATTAAACCTGGGTATCTAATTTAGTCCGAGTCGGGAAGAAAAACGGTGACATTAGGCTATGTGAAGATTTCAAAAATTTGAACCTAGAATCTTTGAAATAAAATTATTCTTTGCCTCATATGGAGGCAATATTCCATAAAGTCATTGGTTGTGACCTACTATCATTGATTGATGGCTTCTCAGGATATAAGTAAGTATTGGTAAAGGAGTCAGAGAAATTCAAAACTATATTTATGGTGTAGGAACACCTAGGTAGGGATAAAATATGCAATATGGCCTAGGGATTCTTTGATGTTTTTGTCTTGTAGTGGTTCTATCCATACCACTAGGGTAATAAGGGGACATATAGTTCCTAATGGGTAGTTTGTTAAGTGAGGATACCTTAATAGGTCCTTAGTGACCTTTGAGTCCATCTAGGTTAAATAGGGTGTTTTTTGGGATTTTAGTGCCAAATTGGCCAAGTAAGGGACTAGAGGTCCTATTTTGTGTTATTACACCTTAGTTAGTGATTTGGGCAAGTTTGGACAACTTTTGACCAAGTTTGGATAGCATATCCAAAAAGTTGTAAAAGTTGTCAATGTTGTCATTGACAAAATTGGTTGCAAGATTGCAACTTCAATGGAATTGGTTTCTTAACTGTCTAAAACCAGTTTTTTAGTGCTTTGGAAAACTAATTAAGGCTATCTTCAATATTTTGGAAGGGTTGGAATTATTGTGTCAGGGTGTGTACGGACTGTAGAATTGAAGAATAGTTGCAGTTTGTGTAATTTGTGAGAATTTTGAATTGTAATGGATTGAATCATCTACTTTAATCCTTGTTTATGTTAATTTAAATTTTTATTAGACTTTTTGTTGTGGTACATTGCTATTTTATATATTTTTGATTTCTTTTGTAATTTTTTTGTGTTCTCCCTGGTCATTGGTCTTAACCAGGCACCTAGTGCAAATGGAGTCATAGATTCATTTTCCACCATGGAACTTGCACGGGCCTTTGGAATATGTAAGGTGACTCCATTTAAATTATTTACATCAAAGGAGGGTCCTAGGAAAGCATGGGATCAATTTATTAGTTGATGCCATAGGCGAGCCAGAGATGCATGGCTAGGCATCACCAATAGTTGCAGAGAAATTTGGAAGTATTGAAAGAATTCATGGCTTTAATCAGGGATTATGGAGAGATAGTAGGGTGAGTGAAGCAGCTGTAACTTGGAGGAGAAGTTTGGGTGTGAATTTTTTCTAGCCAAGAAATTTAATTTCTTGAGCAGATAGTGAAAAGCTCTTAAAACCCTAATTTTTAGGCATGTTTATAGGAGGTACTGTACGGACACCTCTGGAAGCCAAGACCTAGAAAATCCTTAGGTGTTTGATAAAGAGTATTAGGATATGGTGTTAGTTTTCTAACTTTTTAACAGGTTTCACAAGTTATTTTATTTTTCCCTCAAAATATACCTAATTGCTTATAACCCTGTTTTGAGTTAATTTGGCTTGATCCTTGGAACTCGTTGAGATTTTCTTGGAAAAAGGAGTTTGGATACCTTGGAGTGGATCCAATTAACATCCTGGAAGACTATTTCTCCAAAGGGAAGGGTTCTAGATCCATTTGGATTAGTTTGTGTAGATGGAGCAAGAAAGGCCATTGGAAGCCTAGGAAGGAGTATGGTGAGTTTTTATTCTACCTTGTTGATGTTCACTAGTTGAAAGGAGTAGGAACTTGTAAGGAGAATAATAAGGATAGAAGGATTAAATAAAGAACCCTATTAGGTCAGTAGAGTGACCTAGGAGCCCCTAGAGGAAGCTAGGGTAAAGTAAGACTAGTGTTACATCAAATTGGTATCAGAGAAAGTTAAAGATTTGGGAAAGATAATGTATATTTGTAACTACTGGTGAATCAGTAGGTGAGTCAAATATGGTGACAAATGCAGAGTTATCCAAAGAGATGGATTAGAAAAATACAAAGAAAAAACTCCATTAGGAATCCTTAGAAGGAATGAGGTTAAGGATATAAAAATTTGATAATGAAGTAGATAAAAGCAGAGTAGGAGTGGAAAGCAGTGAAAGGGGTAAGAAGGTTGTTGAGGAAGACATCATTCCTAAACCAGACCCTATTTTGGACAAAGAGCCTTTCTTGAAGGCCATAAAAGCATTAGGTACCAAATCATTAGAAGGAATACCTTTGTTAAGTGGCAATATGGATATTGAAGCAATAATGGATTGGATAGAGGGAATGGAGAACCATTTTGAATGTGAAGGTGTGAATGAAGCCCAAAAGATTAAAGTAGCCAAGTCTAGAGTTAGAGGGTTAGCTTTGAATTGGTGGAAATACCTTCAAGATGAGAGGGTAAGGATGGGTAAGAAACCCATAGAGAATTGGAATGCCATGATGAACAAGCTCAAGGAGAATTATCTGCCAGAGGACTATGAGATCCAACTTCATAGAAAGAGATAGAACTTGAAACAAAAAGATCTATATGTGGCCTCATACACTAAGGAATTCCAAATATTGTTTCTAAGGTCTAAGCTACAAGAAGAGGATTCAATCAAAGTTGCTAGATACTTGGGTGGATTGAAATGGAACATCCAAGAGGAGATTAGCCTATGGATGCCAACTAAAATATAGAAATGTCATCAATTAGCCATAAGAGTGGAGGATAAGAACAAGAAAAAAGGTGACTCTAGATTCAAGAATAATAGAGACAAAGAAAGAGACCAAAGGGGTCAAAGAGGAGCCTACCAAGGTAGAGGTAGTGAGCAAAGGTCACAAGGTGAGAACGAGTTGACAGAGTAGCATACTGAAAGCAGTCCAAGAGGGGGCTATAACAGAGGTAGGGGTAATCATGGTGGACCTAGAAGATGAAGAGGAGGTAGGAATAATTCATACTTTGCAACCATGAAATGCTATTATTATGGGAAATTAGGTCATCCAGCCTATAGATGTCCTGACAAGCCTACTGCAACAAACAATGAAAAAAGGGTAGCATATGCTCATGAGGACACTTCAAGTGTCAATGAACTTGAGATTGACCATCTAGGTTCAGAGATGGATGAGCACATGATGTTCAGGAGAGTACTGATAAGACAACCAATCAAGGATGAGCCCAAACATAGGAGGGATTTGTTTAGGATTAGATGTAAAATCCTTGGCAAGGTTTGCAAAATGATTGTGGACTTTGGCTCCATAGATAATATCATCTTAGAGGAGGCAGTAGTGGAACTCAAGTTAGCTAAAATACCCCATGTAAATCCTTATAAGGTAACATGGCTCAAAAAAGGCCAAAGTTTATTGGTAAATGAGAAAACATGGGCTAAGTTTTTGATAGCAGGATACAAGGATAGGTTACTTTGTGACATCCTACCAATTGATGCTTTCCATTTAATATTAGTAAGGCCTTGTAAATTTGACAATGGGGTAGTATATGATGGGAAGGAGAATTCAATCACATTTAAGAAGGGAGTTAGAACTTTCAAAATTTAGTCTTTGTTAGAAGATGAAGAGCCACAATCCAAGAATCCTAATGTCATGTTGTGTAGTGGAAAGGAGTTTGTGAAGGATATCAAGCATGATGAAAGTGAAGGGTATGCCATTGTGATAAGACCAAAGGAGGAAGAAAAAATAGTCAAGGATCCATTACCACTAGAGGTACAAGAACTTCTTGTGAAGTACAAAGATATAGTGAGTGATGGCACTCTTGCAACCCTACAACCTAAGAGGGTAATAAGTCACCAAATAGAATTTGTGCCTGGTGTATCTCTGCCCAATAAGGAAACATACAAGCTTACTCCTGATCATAAATTGGAGGTAGCTAGACAAGTGCAAGAAATCTTGGATCAAGGTGTGATCAAGAAGAGTATAAGCCCTTGTGCAGTCCCGGTTGTGTTGGCATCCAAGAAGGGAGGAAAATGGAGACTTTGTATAGATTCAAGGGAAATAAACATAATTACAATAAGGTATAGGTTTCCTATACCTAGGATTGAATATCTGATGGATTGCCTTAGAGGGGAAATGTACTTTACCAAGCTAGATCTAAAAAGTGGTTATCACCAAATCAGGGTGAAGGAAGGTGATGAATGGAAAATGACATTCAAGACCACAGATTGGTTATATGAATGGCTCATAATGCCATTTGGCCTCTCTAATGCTCTAAGAACATTCATGAGGCTCATGAATGAGGTACTCAAGGACTTCATAGGGAAGTTTGTGGTGGTATATCTTGACGATATACTAATATTTAGCAAGACAAGGGAGGAGCATGTCAAGCATGTAGAGGCAGTGTTGTAGAGATTACATAAAGAGAAGTTGGATATCAATCTTGAGAAATGTGAGCTCTTCAAGAAAGAACTAGTATATTTGGGCTTTGTAGTGTCCAAAGGATGTTTGAAGATGGACCAAGACAAGGTTGTAGGAATCCTAAAATAGCCTCCACCTACCACATCCACTAAGGTAAGAAGTTTCCATGGCCTAGCACATTTTTATAGGAAATTTATTAGGTATTTCAATGGGATATGTGCACCATTACTGGATACTTTAAGGGTGTCATCAAAACTAAGTTTAGGTGGACCTTAGAAGTAGAAAAATCCTTTGAATTGTTGAAGAATCAAGTAGCCACTCAACCTATCCTACAATATCCAAGCTTTGAGAAATTGTTCACCATTGAATGTGATGCAAGTGGGATGGAAGTAGGGGGTGTATTGAGTCAAGAAGGTAGGCCAATTGCCTTCTTTAGTGAGAAATTGAATGAGGCTAAGAAGAGATATTATTCTTATGATTTGGAACAATATGCTTTAGTTCAGTCCTTGAGAAAATGGAGGCATTATCTATTGCCCAAAGAATTTTTTGTGCTCACTGACAACCATGCCCTTAGTTACATTAATACTCAAGAGAAAATAAACAATAAACAGTTGAAATGAATGGAGTATTTGCAGGCATTCACCTTTACTATAAAGCACAAGAAAGGGAAACTTAATAAGGTTGTAGTTGCATTAAGAAGGAGGTTAGTTACAGTACAAGAAGTCCAATTGAATAGCATTGGCATTGATACTTTCAGAGATCTTTACAAGGTAGATGAGGACTTTGGGGAAGCATACAAGGTATGTGTTGATTTTTCACAACCATTTCCATAGCAAGTTCTCAGATTTTACTTTACAAAATGGATTGTTACCTAGGGGTAATTAGTTATATGTGCCAAGAGGCTCTATGAGAATGAATCTCATACAAGAGAAACATAATGGATCTTTAAGTGGTCATTTATGTATGAAAAAAACCTTGGAGCTTGTATAAAGGATCTACCATTGGCCAAAGTTGGTGAGAGATGTCACCAAATATGTGGAGCAGTGTGTTGTTTGCATGAAATCCAAAGGAGGAATAAGTAATGTAGGGTTATATCAACCTTTACTAGTCCCTAACAGGCAATGGCAGTGTGTGAGTATGGATTTTATAGTAGATCTACCAAAAAAAAGCAAGGGTATGGGTGCCAGCAAGAAGTTGAGTCCACTTTTTGGCCAAAAGGTGGAACTATTTTTCATGTTTTTTCAAATTCATCATGTTTGAGATAAATATTTGAAGCACTTAGAGATTGAACCTTAAAAACATTCAGTAATATATGTTGTAGTACTCAAATTCCACTTTCCAAATATGTAATTTATTGTAATACCCAGATGATAAAATTTAATTTTCAATAAGAATTACTAAAACCCACATTTTAAATGTCATTGTTTCAGGACCATACTATGCCCGTGTACGACAAGAAAAATTTGACCTAAATGAAACGATTTCTCTCAATCCTTTTGGAAAATGGTATGTAATATAGTTAAGATTGATGACAATATTTTTTGTATTTTTTTGTGGAATAATTTTTTTTATTAATTGTTTATTAGGCATAATTGTTTTTAAATTCTCTCGTGTACGACAAGCATAATTTTACCAAAACATAAGATTTTTTAAATTTTTTTTAAGTGTGTATAATTGTCTCTAGTTTGATGGCATATATTGTTTTTTGCGAGAAACTTTCAAATAAAAAAGTTATTAAAATAACAAAATAGCCTATTATCTTTAGTTTGTGGACGTGTTTAAGTAGAAATTCAACAAAAAATAGAATTTTTAATCAAATTTTTTAAAAAATTACATATTTGGAATTTGTACAGTCTGATCTATAATGGGTTTTTATTTTGTCAAAATATTTGTCTGAAAAATTATTCAAATATATGTCTAAAGTGCTTATTTCATATGGGCACTAACAGAGCCTTCAAGTTGTAGGTCAAAATAGGTCCAAGGCTATGGTTTGGCTACCCAAGCCTCTTTCCAAACCAAAAACCAACAGTAAAAGCGGGATTGAAATTCAAAAATTTTAGAAACAGGATCTCATTTAGTAAACGTTACCCCATTAACCTTTTTTTAAATTCATAACATATAAATGAATGGATGCAAGGTTTTCTTTAAAAAGTAATATTTTTTTCAAAACGGGATCTCATTTTGAAATGGGGTCCCATTTTTTTTTAAAAACCAGGACCCTATTTTGAAACATGATCCCATTTTATTTTTTGAAACGGGATCTCATTTTGAAACGGGACCCCATTTCTAAAATTTTAAGCTAAATGAGATCCCGTTCATTCTAAGTGGGAACCCATTTTGTTGAGTGTGATTTTGCAAATTTGGATAAGTATGAAAGTTCTGCCTCAAGTGGAGTCATCTTCTTGCTTCAACCTGTATGATAGTATATATGTAGTAGTTGACAAATTTAGAAAAATGGGTCATTTCATACCCTATAAGACTACTAATGATGATAGTCACATAGCATATTTTCTCTTTAAGGAGATAATGAGGATCCATGGTCTTCCTTTGAGCATAGTATCAGATAGGGATGTAAAATTTATGAGCCATTTTTGGAGGACATTGTGGATTAGATTAGGTACTAATCTATCTTTTGGTTCAGCCTTCCACCCTAAGATTGATGGCTAAATAGAGGTGGTGAATAGAGTGTTGGGTAGCCTATTGAGGTTCCTAACTAAGGAGTATGGGTAGACTTGGGATGTGGTCATTCCTTAAGTAGAATATGCTTACAATGACAGTAAGAACAAAATGAAAAGAAGTAGCCCATTTGAGGTGGTTTATAGAATGTACCCTAGAGGTGTGTGTGTGTGAGCTTAGGGATCTTGGAGGCATGGAGTAGAGAAGTGGACATGCTAAGGACTTCACCCATACGATGAAGGAGATTCAAGAACAAGTCAAGAAGAAAATCCAAGAGAGTCATCAAAAGTTGAAGACCAAAGTTGAAAAGAGGAGAGATGTTCAGTTTGAAATGGGTGACTATGTGATGGTTCATTTGAACAAGTCAAGGTTACGGAAAGGTGTCACCACCAAGCTTCAGATGAAGAGGGTGGGACCATGCAAAATTCTGGCCAAATATGGGGCTAATGCCTATAAGATAGACTTACCATTAGATTTGAGCATATCTATGGTGTTCAATGTATTGGACATAATCCAGTTTAGAGGGAAGATAGATGAGATCAGTTAAGGCAGCCAAGGACTCAGTGGGGATGTTGAGGCTACTGTATTGCCTCCCAAACCAAAGATGGTAGCTGACAAGGTTTCAGACTCCAGGGTTAAGAAGACTACAAGGTATAAAGTCTACATGGAGTACCTCATTCAATTGAAGGATAGATGAGAATTAGAGGTTTCATGGATTATAGAGGTGGGCTTCAAGAAGGTGGGCATTTCAAAGGATATACTGTCCACAAGAGTGACATAGCTTTCCTTTGTGGGGGAGTATGGTGTAGGAGCACCTAGGTAGGGCTAAAATATGAAATATGACCTAGGGATTCTTTGATTTTTTTGGCTTTTAGTGGTTCTAGCCAAACCACTAGGGTAATAAGGGGACATATAGGTCCTCATGTGTAGTGTGTTGAGTGAGGATGCCTTAATAGGTCCTTAGTGACCTTTGAGTCCATCTAGGTTAAATAAGGTGTTTTGGGGATTTTAGTGCCAAGTTGGCCAAGTAAGTTATTAGAGGTCCTATTTCATGTTATTACACCTTAGTTAGTGATTTGGGAAAGTTTGGACAAATTTTGACCATGTTTGGATAGCATATCCAAAAAGTTGCAAAAGTTGTCAATGTTGTCATTGATAACATTGACAACATTGGTTGCAAGATTGTAACTTCGATGGAATTGGTTTCTTAACTATCTAAAACTGGTGTTTTAGTGATTTGGTCAACTACTTAAGGCTATCCTTGATCTTTTGGAAGGGTTGGCATTATTGTGTCAAAGTTTCTACAGACTGTAGAATTGAAGAAAAATTGCAGTTTGTGTAATTTGTGAGAATTTGGCATTGTAATGGATTGAATCATCTATTGTAATCCTTTTTTATGTTAATGTAGATTGTTATTAGAATTTATTTTGTGTTATATTTCTAGTTTGTATATTTTTGGTTTCTTTTGTAAATTATTTTGTGTTGTACCTTGTCACTGGTCTGAACCCGACACCTAGTGCAAATAGAGTCATAGATCCATTTTCCACTATGGAACCTGCATGGTCCTTTGGAATATGGTAGGTGACTCCATGTATATTATGTACAGGAAAGGAGGGGCCCAGGAAAGCATGGGAGCAATTTATAAGGTGATGCCCTAGGTGAGGTAGAGATGCATGGCTAGGGATCACCAATAGTTGCAGAGCAATTTAAAAGGATTGAAAGCATTCATTTCTTCAATCAGGGATTATGGAGAGATATTAGGGTGAGTGAAGGAGCTCTAACTTAGAGGAGAAGTTTGGGTGTGAAGTTTTTGTAGCCAAGAAAGTCAATTTCTTGAGCAGACAGTGAAAAGGTCTTAAAACCTTAATTTTTAGGCATGTTTATAGGAGGTACTGTGCGTAGACCTCTGGAAGTCAAGACCTAGAAAATCCTTAGGTGCTTGATAAAGGGTACTAGGATATGGTGTTATTTTTCTTACTTGTTAACAAGTTTCACATGTTATTGTAGTTTTCCTTCAAAATAAACCTAATTGCTTGTAGCCCTATTTTGGCTTAATTTGGCTTGATCCTTGGAACTCATTGAGAGTTTGTTGGAAAAAGGAGTATGGATACCTTGGAGTGGATCTAATTAACACACTATAAGAATTTTATACACAAGGAAGGGTTCTGGACCCATTTGGATTATTTTGTGTAGATGGAGCAAGAAAGGCCATTGGGAACCTAGGAAGGAGTATGGTGAGTTTTTGTTCTACCTTGTTGATGTTCACTAGTTGACAGGAGTAGGATCTTGTGAGGAGAATTATAAGGAGAGAAGGGTTAACTAAAGAACCCTATTAGGTTAGTATAGTGACCTAGTATCCCCTAAATGAAGATAGGGTAAAGCAAGACTAGTGTTACATCAATTTACCACCCCTTGGGGAACCTATGTATATATCAGGATGTCATTTGGTTTGATGAATGTTGGAGCCACATTCTAGTGAGCTATGGATGTTTATTTCAAATATTTTTTTGATTTATTCATGGCTATTTATCTGGATGACTTGAGAAAACATTCTAAGAAAGAAAAGGATCATTATGATCATTTTGAAAAGTTGTTCATTAGAGCTGTTGATGATGACATATAATTGATTAAATGATTAACTATATAAAGTTGAAGATGATGCAAGACATTAAATTAGTTAATGGTTTGTATTGTCATTGATGTCAACTTGATATAATCTATATGATCATACCAAAGACTTCAGAGAACCAATGGAACAAAGGTTATGCTTCAAGCAATGCATAAAATTCTAGTATTCACTAAGTGACAGACTACACCAGTGGAGTGCACACCATTGGTAAAGATAGAGATTAAAGTCACAGTGATGCCTGATGAGCAGAAGATAGTGTTTCCCGATGAAGCAAAATCACATGATACCCGACGAGGTAAAAATGGTGTTGCCCAATGAACAAATATCCAATGATGCCCGACGGACGGAGATCCTAAAGTTAACTAAAGCAACACCGACGGAACTGGTAGTTGTCACCGGTGATGAACTGCACAATTGACCGACAGAATAGAGAGATCAGAAAATGACAAAATATCTAGCTGGTAGAGCTAAAGGATAAACTTAACTGGTTGTTTTATTTATTTTATTTGACCATAGTGAAGTAAGTGATTTGTACAGTTGGCAAGAAGATAACTATGAGATAAATCAGGAGTTAAAGCCATAAATCAATTTGGCTAGATTGTTTTTCACGCCAAAAAAAATCAAGAATCAAAGAACCTAGAATTAAGGAAAATCATGTCTATTTAAGAGAAAAGCATAATTTATTCCAGTGTGGTCAATACGCAATCAGATACATGGGGGAGTGAACTGATAGAAGATGCTGAAGAGAAACTAATGAAGGATTAACGTCATGCAGTCCTGATCAATCAAGCGAAGGGAGAGCTAAAGAATTCTGCAGACACCGACAAACAGTGAACCATAGCATCACAGAGCAGAAAGATTTAAGTACAAAGGAATTAAATTGATACATTGATCATGTTAGGGATTTTTCTTGTATGAATTACAGTGCTTGAAATGACTACTTGAACACCATGCCTTCTAATACTGATTCAGAGACAAGAAAAGCCTAATTGCTAAGGATTAGATAATATCCTTGTTCATTTTTGAGCTCCACATATACTCAGACAGGTTTTACCTTTTATGATTGTTGTTTACATAGTATGTATTAATGTGGACACTGATTTTCTATGTACCTTTGTTAAACAAACTGATAAATCACCTTGCAAATGACCAAGCATAATCAGATGCAAGATTTAACCATACAAACCTTAGTTGTAAATATAACAAAAACCAGTGATACAAGGATTTTCATCCTTCTTCCTTTTTATTGTAGCAGGGATAACCTAATGATCCACTCTTTAAGGGATTAACAAACTGAATAGTATCCTGCTGATACAAATACTTATGAGTTCAGCTCATTTGTTCTTAGTAACCAGAGTATTTTAATTAAATTGATTTTGATATTGGATGAGGAATAGACTGCAAACTATACTCTAGACCAGTGCCTATCCCTTGGGAAAAGAGTCAATGAAAACATGAATCCACAGAGATAAACTAATAGAGATACTGTAGAGTGCCTTACAAACAACATGTGGCTGAGATAGAGTGCCTTACAAACTATCCTCTCTTATACATACATCTGCATCAAATCCTTATCACAATGCTTTGCTCTCTGAAATCATCTATGAAACTTAGTCCTCTCCTTGAAAGGAACTCATAAATAATTAAAAAAACTACCTTGTAGCTGGTTTATTTCAAATGCCTTACAGGTGAAACACACTAGAGCACAAACAGAATGCAAAGAGACAAGATAATATGAAAGAGCGAAAACCACACTGTATTCTATTACTGTATTATGCTTCAACATATCCAGACAAGAAGCTTTCATGAATATACAAAGATACAAAAGTATAACTTACAATGAAATTTCTACAAGACCAACTGGGACCTGCTCTGGGCATCTGTAGGAAAAAACTAGAACAGAGCAGAGGAAAGGAACTCTTACAACTGAGAGAAGAAAGAAAGATATAGAAGAAGGAGAAACCCTAATCCTTCTGAGCAATTGACACATGTCTCCCCTCAAATTTGATTTGCATTCATCTTTCCAAAATATCTGATATATTCAATTAATCACTGAGTCCATCTCTCTGAAAATATCTGATATTACCCCTTTGCAAATCTCCTTCATTCTCCCACTGAAAAAGTCCATCCAATCTGATTTTATTTGGCAAAAAATCTTTGCAATCTGTCACATTTTCCCTTTGAAAATATCTGATTTATCCCCTGGAAAGCTCTGTCAAATCTGATTTGTGCAATTAAAATATTATGCATTTTTGTCTCATCTTTCTTTGTACAAATTTGATCTTTTTTACCCTTTAAGAATCTGATCTGCCTAGCAAAAATCTGATTTTCAATGTCTTTCAAAAACATCTGGGAATAATCATATGGATTTACAATAAAAATATTAAAATTCCCTTTTAAAAATATCTCTGTGCACATTTAAGAAAATCCTTGAAAATCTCAGTTTTATGCATATTTGCCCTTTTAAGAAATCTGTATATCATTTAAATTTCCTCTGAAAACTTTATTTTCTGCCCACTTTGCTCAGAAGTTACCAGAAATCAACATGTGGCATGCTCCTATTCGCTGTCAAAAATTGTGCCTTTAACTCACTTTTAACCTCAGCCCGATCCGGCGACCATGCGACAACGTGAAATCAAAGTCGCAATTCATTTTTACCTTATCTTTCATTCCTGGGTGACCTGGCGACTAGCATCCGTCTGTTAACTCAATCTGGCGACCTGGCGACCAGCGGCTAACTCCTCGTTGTGACTGCTTCTATCTCCTTCTGGCTACTTCGCGACTAACCGCTAGCAGTTAGTCGCCAAATCTTGGCAGTTAACTTTCATGTCAGGCAACTATGTGACTAACCGCTAATGATCAGTCGCCAAGTCTCAGCAATTTGGCGGTTAACTGCGATCTCATTCCTGACTGGGCGACTAGGGCATTCGGCGACTGGGCAACCATGCACATCCGGTGACATCGCGACCACATGAGCACTGTTCATTTTCATCAAAATTTCCTTACCTGCGTTTTCAGGCATAGAAATTGAGGCATTCAGATGAGGGCGCGCGCGTGGATAGTCTCCTCTTTCAACTTCAAATTCATATGTTTGTCTCTTTGCATATAAAGTCTTCTTTTTACCTTCCCCGAATGAATGTGGGATATATAATCTTACTATTTATAAGCATTTTCAAAATTTGCACTAAAACACTGTTTATTGCTCATGCAAGTCGACCCCCAGCCCTCAAAGGCCTTCCAAGAGCCTCTGGGCTTTCTATTTACATTGGATGTTTGCGTTTTGGTATATAAATACCAAAAAATGCCATTGGCCAGCCAATGTGGGATAAAGAAAATACACAGTTTTTTCAATTTCCTGGGCTTCTGAAGAGAACTGCTCACTGATGGTGGTATCCCTTTGCAAATGAACATGACAGACTTGTTTTAGTGCCCAGGGCGCCACTTCCTGTGGAGGAAAATCTATAGATTGATATTCACAATCCCCACACACTTCAAATATCTCCTTCATTTGCCTATCGCAGCCTACTGTGAATGTAATTTATGATGCAAAGTTGGTCTTTACAACATTCACAAAGTCTGCAAATTCTCCCTTTTGTCTGCTACTGGCAAGGCATTCATCCTTATACAAATTTTAAAACAACAACTCAACATTCCTTCATAATAGTCTGCGCAGAAAGGCTGGGAATCTTTGTCTGTAGTGCTGCACTGTCTTTCATTCAATGTGGACTCCATTTTAAAGTTAAAAAAACCTTGCAATTACACTCCCTGTCTTACATTCCACATTGGAAGGGAAGCCATTGGTGAAGGTTGTGGAAATCGGCTTTACACCTGCTATGCTTTATACGTGAAATCTTATTGTTTTTAAAATACTCTAACAACTCCAATATTGGCGCAGATTCTTTGCAATAAGGATTGCATTAGTTTGAAAGAATTCTATTCAAACAATTCATGCTTGGTCATTTGCTGCGCTGACTATGGGAACAAACATTTATTTCCAATCAGACAACCCCCTTTCAAAATTCATGTGGGCCTTCCTATTCAGCGCGTGGTCTTTTTAAGACTTTCATCTGTAGATTGCATTGGCTTGAAGTTACTGTTTAAAAACTCTTTGTGCTGCGTTCCAAAGATTCCATGTTGAGCACGGGCTGGAAAGATGTTATTACCTCCACTTTTCCTTTGTTGTGCCTCTCTATCAATAATCTTTTCTATTGACACCTTAACTTTTTGTACAATTGGTCTCAATCTTACATGAGGACAAAAATTCAGCAAATACAACTTTTAATCTGGATATTGATTTCGCCATGACTAATGTCTATGCTCACAACAATATCTGCAATCATTATTGGAAAATGCCTCCTCAAAATAAGATGACTTAACAAATGAGGTGGCATGTTATGTTCTTGGTTTCTCTACATCAATTAAATAGAAGAAGTGTGGTTCATGGGATTCTGGTCTCTGTGAAATGGGTTTTATCCACATGTGATAAGACCTCTTACATTCCTGTTGAAAAGGCCTATTCGCAGTTGGTAAAATTTAGCTTTATATCTACCAATTGTAGGCTTTGGAAGTTTATCAAGTGTTTTAATGGACACATCGACCATCTATGTGTCAACTTAAAACTTCCATATCTGCAATATTTCTTTAACATGTTCCTCATTATGTTAGACAGACAGCTCACCATATTATCTTCAGGATACGGCAATGGATTCACTCAGCGAGAACAAACCAAGGCGCATCGAAGATTTAATCACATCACTCGTCTTTTCCACATTTCTGCAAGATGATCACTTTAATGGCAACTGGCCTTCGGAACTACCTTTGAAAACTGACATAATGATTTGATCAGACCCTGCCCTCTGACAGGCACATTCTTTGATTTATAAACTATCATTCCCCAAAATGGCATCTCATGACTGTACCCAAGTCGAAAGATATTAACCTTTGAAATTGCCATTTTTATTCTATTCCTGCAAACATATTGTCAAAAAATGATTTTTAATCTCCATAATTGATTTTAAAAGGATGACAAATGGATTAATAGGGGGCTCAAATCTGAATTGGAAGTAGTATGTTAGCTTTTCAAGACAATGCAAAAATAAATTCGTCAAAAGAATCAACCGGCCGAAAGTTATTCACTGGCAAAGTAGGGCATTTGGATTTTCAGGAAAACACAGTTTGTAGAACTAAATACACTTTGTGAAAATTGCAAATGGAGTGAGCCTGGAAACTTGGTCAAATGGATTGGTAGGAGTCTATAAATCTTCAGGTAGGTACACTCCTATGTTTACAATATGAGGGACAACTAAATTATCCAAAATGTTCACCCGGGTATAGACTTTCAAAAGCTCAAAGTGGGTCACCAATTCTGCATTTGAATACACAGGAAATCAGAATTAATCACTATCAGAATGGTTCTTGAAAACTTATCATCTGATTTCATAAAGATCTACAGACTGGGAAATATGGAGTGTGTGACCACTGGAACACAGTACAAAAGGAATTTTCTCAATTGGGTGAATTGGTCAAAATTTATAACATGTCAAACTGGGCTATTCAGATTTCTAGACAAGACAAAAATGCAGACAGTTCATGAACAATCAACTTTGGGAAGTATGAAAACTTATCAAACGGATTCAAAATGACCTGAGGTTTAAAAAATAAGCTCTATGATATGCATGATAAATATTCCCAAAGTGGCGAACTAGGAAACTCAACATGGTGTAAGATACTCAGAAGCAAAGTAGGCTCCGGACAACAAATTGACAGTTAAGCAACATGCAGATTTAGGTGACCCCCTCAAAATGACTACTCCATAAACATGTCAAAACTAAAATTCAGGAGCTGGGACCCACTGCATATGTCAAATGAAAGGCATTAAAGCCTCTTCCAAATTTATATCTCATGAAAATCATCCGGGCATCATTTCAATCACTCCAACTGAGCCTTCTTACACAATTTTTTCAAGGGTATTGACTTTTGCTTGTCTGAAAATTTTAACATGGTCACTCCAAATTTGTTCCAAATTTAGGAGTACCAACATAGGCTCTGACCGAGGATGGTTAAATGTAAATTTATACCGAGAACCATAGATCTCTGGAGTAGCAGACCACCCCAAAAAACTCAAAAATCAGAATTTAACTTTTTCTCTTTCTCTTCACATCTTTCCACTAACACTTCTCAAAAATTTTCTCTCTTCTCAAAAATGGGGAAACCTCTAACTGGAAGCAAACACACAACTGAAAGGGAAAGCAACTGTACAATATGTATATTATTTACAAGAGGCCCAAAGCCCCAAAAACTAAGATCAACTCTTACCTCTGTCATACATCTGATTTTCATCTCCATATATCGGAGGTAAACTGAAACTCATTCTGTCATGTGTCTGGTCAACAATATTGCCACTCTGTATTAGCTCATCACATGATATCAAATCTTCATAGTCTTCACATGAGCTTCTATAAACATTAGGCAAATTGTCATCATAAAAAATTGGTGGCATATATGTGTCACATTCGTTATATAAGAATACACTTTGATATTTGTGACTTTTATCATCTTTGATTTGTAAACCACTACTGACAAACTCACCATTCAACTGAAAGGGGGGACTTTCAATATCCGTGATACTACTTGGGCAAGCATCATTAACTTCAATCACATCCATCATTTGCATCTCAAGAGAAAACATACCTTGATCTCCATGCAAAATCTCAGAGGCCTCATCATTTGGAAAATGATTATCAAACTTAGGACATTCATCAGAAATAACATGATAAATCATCTTAAGATATGGAGCAACAACCTCAGCATCAAAAACAGGAGAACCTTGTAGCTTATCATCAT
Source organism: Thuja plicata (assembly GCA_018584345.1). Classification (NCBI taxonomy): domain Eukaryota; kingdom Viridiplantae; phylum Streptophyta; class Pinopsida; order Cupressales; family Cupressaceae; genus Thuja; species Thuja plicata. Next base: position 660,551 of record MU228213.1, read on the forward strand.
TAAACAAGCTCAAAGAAAAGTGGTGGGTGGGAGGGAAAATACCAGTACATTTAATTTCTTCTTTTGAAACTTGAGCCACTGATTGACCATCATTTAATGGTTCATAGGCAAACTTAGAATCAAGACAAGATTCAAAATCCACACTGTTTTCTAAATCAGCACTCTCTTCAATACTTGGATTTTCCACATTTACTGAATATGAAACCACACTGAAAACATCATCATCTGATAAATCAAACTGAATTTTATTGTAGCCGAATGAAGAAGGAGTGCAAGAAGAAATAGTATCACATATGTCAAAATCAGAATGCACTGATTCACTTTCCTTGTCAAAACCAATATGTGCTGGACATGAAAGTTCAAAGGTTCTATTTCCTGAATATCTAAGATACTCAGAAGATAAAATCTCTGCAATTTTTTCACTGTGAAGGGAACAACAGTCATCTTCCTCATTTATCTCCTTACTGTCTTCTTGCATGATGCTGAAAATTTATTCTTTATTGGAGTCTTGTAGTGAAACCTCTGAAAATATATCACTTTGTGTAATATCCTCACTACAAACACTTATGTCTGCATCATAACTGGTATCTTGCTGGCCGCATATATCTCTTTTACCTTCTTGCTGTTCATAAATCCTATTCATAATATCAATGACAGCAGTATCTTCATCAACAATAGATTCTTCATCATCACTAAACATATACTCATCTTCATCACTTTGAATATCATTAAATTCAGATTCACTGTCAAATTTATCATCAACATCTTCAACAATCTCAGACTCAAAATCAGTATATTCATCATCACTTATTGCTATTTGATTCAGCAATTCCAATTTTAATTGGTCAATTCTTATTTGAGCTTGTCTATTGGCCTCCTCTTTTTTCATTTGCTTTCGGATGGGTGATAGTGTCTTAATAAGTTCCTCCTCAAGATCCTCTATATCCTGATCTGAATATGACATAGGTTCTTTAACATAGGATATAGCATGAGAAACACTATTGTCCTTTGTGTTACAATATTGTTCAATAAAACATTCTTTCATTGCAGGCATAGACCCTATTGAATCATGAGGTAAATACTTAAACCACTCCCTTGCATTACTGACTAGAGATATTGCAAATAAATTCATCAGTACATCCTCATGTGTTATGTCATGATCATCAATCAAATCTGAAAACTTTTCTAAATGATCCTCAGCTGATTGTTCTCCAAAACCAGTAAATCTTGGCAAATACTCCTTAACCTTTGATGGGATATGATTCAGGTATCCAGGGATACCCACAAAACTAATTTCCCCATACAAATTACCACCCCTCCAATTAAAAGATAGTGACATCTCAGCAGTTAAAAAATATTACAAACTACCACTCTTATATATTCCCTTCAAATTTTGCATAGATGCAAGTAAAACTTGAAACATGTAAACCTCTTTTTTAACTGATTCCTTTTTTATTTAGTGCTATAATCACTTGATAAGGAAAACTATTAAAAACTTGTGAAAATACCTGGATGTATTTGAGCTGTTGCAAAACATGTGTGCTTTGAAGACACCTTTAAATCAGCCTCAAAACATGTAGACAATCCACTGTCACTGTCGCTGCAAGCTCACCTTATTTGTAATCTTTTTTTCACATGCACACTGGTGAAAATCAAAGCTCAGAGTCGCCACTCACTATTAGTGAGATCAGGTAGAAAATTTTAAACATTTTTGCAGCAAACAACACATAGACTTGAGTCTTTTTATGAAACATAAGGAATATATCCTTTCTTTTTTGTGTAACACATGACTCTATGACTGTCTTACTATTAACTTTACTCTAGAAATTCTGATTTCTTTAAAAAGATTTGTATACTTAATTCCCCAGCAGAGTCGCCAATTTGTTAGGGATTTTTCTTGTATGAATCACAGTGCTTGAAATGACTACTTGAACACCATGCCTTCTAATACTGATTCAGAGACAAGAAAAGCCTAATTGCTAAGGATTAGATAATATCCTTCTTCATTTTTGAGCTCCACATATACTCAAGCAGGTTTTACCTTTTATGATTTCTATTTAGACAGTATGTATTAATGTGGACACTGATTTTCTATGTACCTTTGTTAAATCAACTGATAAATCACCTTGCAAATGACCAAGCATAATCAGATGCAAGATTTAACCATACAAACCTTAGCTGTAAATATAACAAAAACCAATGATACAAGGATTTTCATCCTTCTTCCTTTTTATTGTAGGAGGGATAACCTAATGATCCACTCTTTAAGGGATTAACAAACTGAATAGTATCCTGCTGATACAAATCCTTATGAGTTTAGCTCATTTGTTCTTAGTAACCAGAGTATTTTAATTAAATTGATTTTGATATTGGATGAGGAATAGACTGCAAACTATACTCTAGACCAGTGCCTATCCCTTGGGCAAAGAGTCAATGAAAACATGAATCCATAGAGATAAACTAACAGAGATACTATAGAGTGCCTTACAAACTACATACGGCTGAGATAGAGTGCCTTACAAACTATCCTCTCTTATACATACATCTGCATCAAATCCTTATCACAATGCTTTGCTCTCTGAAATCATCTATGAAACTTAGTCCTCTCCTTGAAAGGAACTCATA